>VDFB02000008.1:286081677-286121214 GCA_007258455.2 Sequoia sempervirens
GTTTGATTAAACATAGGTTTTCCATCGAAAATCAAGCTCTCTATTCTGCAAATGTGGAAAAATAGTAGATTATCAAAAAAAAATTGAAAAATATTAGTGCACTAGATATTGATGTCCTTGATCCAACAAAAAAAATTGAATTTCAATACATTCAAAAAAAGTTATGTTTTAGCCAGTAAATCATCTAAATTGTAACTGGTTTGACTTTGAAACTTAATTAAGAAAAAAAAATTCAATGAAATTCTATGAAACCAATTCTATGCACTAGATATCATAGTTACAAATCTAAATTTGAAAAAAATAGAATTTTATCCTTCATAGAAAAAGGAAGTTGTGTTAGCCAGTAATGTCACTCTTTAAAAATGGTGTTTATTGTTAAAAACTAGTTTTTGAAGGAGATGGAAAAAGAAGCACAATCTGATTCTAAAAATTTTGAAAAACATATATTTAGAATCTACAAACAAAATGTCACAAATCACTAGTTTGCATCATCTTCAAATTCCTCATGGTTTAGTCGCTATAGGTGCCCAAAAGTGAAGATTTAGTTAAAAAAAAATAGTTCAATGTCCAATTTGGCCAAAAATTGTAAACCAGCATTGTGGGATCACCCTCTTATTATTCTTTATTGAATTTAAATCATGTTTTTGAGGCTTTGAGCTCATAAATTTTCTCCCAGATCTCTATTTTTTTGTGTTTCTTGTGTCATTTGAAAGGTATTCAAGAGCTCTATAGATCTATACATGCACTTTTTACAGATTTTTATAAGGTAAACAAAACTTTAGTTTGAAGTCATATTTGGTACTTTGGTTAATCCTTCTGAAAATTTGCAAGAAAATATTTTTTTTCTTGAACAAAGGGGTTAAAAATCTTGTATTGTGAGGGTAAATTGATCTTCATCTATTGCATTCTTTATTATAATTGTGGATTTTCCAAAAAGAATCCTCTTACTCCATATAACTATCATGAATGAAAGACACAAGTGGATTTGTTATTGTTTAAATTGAAATTACAAAGGATCAAATTTGACGTGCAGATCAAGAACCCACAAGTGCTACAAAAAAGAGAAAATGGTTTGATAGGAAAGATGAAGCCTATGGTACTTTATGTTTATCCATTTCTCTAGATCTAAGGTTTCATGTTGAATCTTACACAATTTACCAAATGAGATTTGGACTACATTCCAAAGAATCTCTTTGGAAAGAAAGATAAGATGAGGTAGTTCAAATTGGAGAATGAACTCATTGGTCTTAATCCATCATATTTTGACAATATACAAGACCTCTTCACCCAGATCAATTCTTTTAGATTGTAATTGAAACAATGTGGAGTTGAGAAATAGGATGATCAATTGATTCTTTATATCCTTCCTAAACTTGGTCTTGATTATTCTTTTTTTTTTCTACATCTTATGCTAGCATGGATGTTCTAGGTACTACACACAAAATTCCTACTTTGGATGTTTTTGCATCTTCACTCACAAGGGAACAAGAAAAGTTGACACACATGGGCACATTGAATTCTTCTAACTCACAAGATCTTATTGCACAAGATCCAAAGCCTTCAAATACCAAAGGAAAGAAACAAAACAAGGACTCCAAGCATAATCAAGAAGCCAAGAAATCACATCACATAATAACCTTGAGTTCACTTCCTCTTCCAAAGGGGAATCATCCAAGAAGGGGATGACAAAATGTGCATATTGCAAAAATTTGGGACATGGTGAGCATAAGTACTATGAAAAGAAGATTGGTGAGTTGACACACCTTCTTCAGAGGCATAAAATCCAACTTCCTTCATCAATGTCCACCTCTTCTTCACCAACATCACCATATACATCTACTTAGTCAAGGAAAATAGGAGTTGCAAGTGGGATAGATAAAATGAAAGATCAAACACTCTTGAAATATATAAGTCTTGAATCAGATATATGACTTTTTTAATTTTGGAGCATCTCATCATATGGCATCATCCATGAGTATGTTCTCTTCTTTTGATCCTTGTAATTCACCAAAAAATTTGATGGGTAACAACAGATATATGTGTGTGTTTTGGAAAGATTCTATTGACATGGGAGAAGGCACTTTTAATGATGTACTTTTTGTTGCATCCTTGTCAACAAATCTCCTTTCTATCTATCAAATTGTACATAGTGGAGTAGGTAAGATAGTTGAGCTCACACATGATTCTATATTTATTAGGGACTTGGAGACTAGAGAGATAATATTTGTTGGGATGGTTGTGTAATGGCATAAATTTGCACCCCTAGGAAAATTTGACATTTATATTACCCCCTACCTTAGAGAATTAAATTTGGTGATGCAATCCATACACCTGCCACCTTTTCATTTCCACTTGGCAACTCATTTGTGTGTCGATGGGGGAATTTTTGTCAGTCACGCTAGCACAGTGCGTGGATGTCTATGTGGTGTGCTTCTATCCTGATAGGATTATTGCCTCTAGAATTTGCATAGGCATTACACTCCTCCATTGGATACAAATTGTAACATTTGTTGCTCTTTTGACCAACTTCAAACAGGCTTTTTTCCTCCTTTTTCCTTCAATTTGTCTAACTCTTCATCCCATTCAACTTCTTCACACTTCTTGACAACTTCTTGATCAAATTCACTCTACTTACTCACTTTCAACTCCTTCAAGTTGCATCACCATCTCCATTGTAGCTGCAAGCTACTATTTTGTTGGCTCCTCTCCATTGTTGTGAAACTATTGGCTTTGGAGAGCTTGCAAGCTTGCTCCTTCCTCCATTTTCCTTGAGAGCACATGGTTGAGAAGGTGATATCCACCATTTTTATTCACCTTTGCATTATCGTATTTGTATACACTTAAATTTGGTCTGGACGATTAATTAAGTACAAGGTATTTAATTAATAATCTTTAATTCGTCTACTTATAAATAAATTGAAAATTTTATTTATATAGTGTCATTTTCTACAATTCTTCCTATCCTAAATCATTTTTTTCATGTCTTAATTAAATGAACAAATTTAATTAGTTTGTTTTATTTAATTAACTTCCTCTCATTGAATTTGAATTCTATATTTGAATTTAGGCACATTTCTACTAACTTCTTCCCACCTTCCACCTCATCATGTGTCATGAAATTAAATATTTCTAATATTTAATTTGGCATTTATGCTCAACAAATTTTAACCAATTTGGGACACTTGGCCTTCATCTCCATTTGATTCTTCTTCACACTTGGTAGTTTTTTCTTCTAAAGGGAACACACTCCTTGATTCTCTTTAACCTCTTCACCTTCAACCGTCCATCTCTCCAAATCGAATCCAAACCATTGAATCTTGTCACGTAAGCTCATTGCCTTGAAAAATCTATAAATAGACCCTCATTTACAGCAAAAGGATATAGAGAGCTGAGCATAATTACACTCTATAGAAATTTCATTAGCATTGTCATTTTAGTATTTGCATTATAGAATCAAGTAGATTAATCATGGCACTTGCATTAGCAACATCTTAATTGCAGTAGTTTCTTTATATCATTTTCATTATCAATATCATAGTAGCATCATTAATCTTTGCACATCATCTACAACATTTTAGCAATCATGTAGTGTAGGAGATATCTCTTGCATTTTCATCATCTCTCATTCTTCAGGTTATCATCTGGAAAGTCATGTGCACAAACAATCTGAGAGAAAAAATGGCTTAAAGAATCCTTGGAGATAGAGGACAATGAGATGCCATTAAGAGATTTGTTTGTTTCAATTTGATTATTGTTTGAATTCCTTGATATAATGTTTCATTGGTGTGTTGTATTATTTGCTTATGTACTCACATTATTCATACACACATAAATTGGTGCCCACCGTGGGGCCTAGCCCCATTTTTTAATATTTTCTAGCAAGTTTTCGTGAACAGGTTTGATCATGAATCTTGTTGTAGCGCACCCGTGGCTTATTTCAACACATAGGTGGTGACTTTCAGTGCATCCAGACCTTGTTATAGTGCATACGTGGCTTCTTTCAATGCATTTTCCTCTTCTTTCAGCACATATGCAAGATTTGGTTTCCCTTTTTGTGTTTTCCAAAATAGAGCAAAGAGTTTGTTTAATAGCGCATACGCTAAATCTTTTAGCGCATTCTCTATACACTGTCAAATACATTATCTGAAACTACTAATAGTGTTTCTAGGGGCTGGGGTATTTTTCCTTTTGATTAAATTAGGCATCTAGTTTAATTATAAGGTTAATGAACACCATATATGTTGTGCTTGTAAAGTGATAGGCCTATGCTCTCCCCTTTACTGGGTGACCAAAATGTCAGACTCACTCTTTCATTTTATTGCAATAGCACCTTTAGAAGGCTTGTCGTAGTGGGAAAAAGTACTCACCCTACAGGAATGACCTAAGTGGGAACGGCTAAAGTCAAGTATTCCAACCCACTATAACCAAATGTGATTGTGATGAAAATCACATTCAACAGTAGTGTGCATTGATAACCATCCCCAAAGCATTTGTTCTAAAGGTTGGGAGGTCTCCTAAGGGAGTTTATCATTTTCCACACCAAAGGGAAACACTTACTAAGAACTTTAAGTGTAGTAGCTAGCCGAGTCAGTTTCTAAACAATATAATATTCACAGTGCAAGGGGAGGGAAGAATCTGCCCCCCAAGATACTCACCATATAACTACCAGGAATTACTAGCCAAAAGTGGAGGATTCGACTTTGGTTAAGACCTAGAAAAGGAAAAAACATAGGCGCCCTCTAGGGGTGATAGGGTTGTGTGAGTTGACATAGTTCTAAGATGTGGGTTGTGATGTTATTAATGGCCCTTAACATTAGAAGAGTCTAACTGGTATGTTTGCTATTGTTCAATACCAGTGGAAATCAAAGGGATCAGACCAGATCTTTAAACATACACTTAATGTTTAGATCATAGGATGAAACAACTATTTTACAACTTGCTTCTATGTTTGAAATCACTATTCAGAAGATCATCCCTTAAAAACACCCAATTCACTAAGTTGAAAATAAGAAAGACCAGGTAAACCTTTCAAAACAGTGACCATTTCCAGTTTAGTGCATAAACTTCCTTTTTCAATGCATTCACCAAATCTTTCAGCATATCTGTAATCTATTTTAGAGCATTCATCACATCTTTCAATGCATAAGCTTTTTGTTCCAGCACATTTATCACACCTTTCAACACATATATGCCATGTTCTGGTGCATTTACCTCATTTTCCAGTGCATCAACTTCCTGTTTCAGCGCATTGAGTTCAAAATCTAGCACATCTCTAGCTTGTTCTAGCGCATTTATCACATCTTTCAGTGCATACATGGTCTTTCCTAGTGCATTTGTTTCATCTTTCAACGCATACGCTTTATGTTCTAGCGCATATAGGGGACAGTCTAGCGCATATAGGCTCTATTTTAGCACATTTATTCCATCTTCTAGGGCATCTACAACCTGTTTTAACACATCTGCAATCTGTTTTAGCGCATCCATCTGATTCACATATAGAGAGCTAAATTCAACGTATGTCAATTAACTTGAATCGCATTTAGGGATTCTTTCTAGAGAAATGATTATTCCTCATTACAACATCAACTTAAACTTGAAGAAACTGGTCTTTGCAAGTGAAATTCCTTCAACTAAACTTGGATCAAACATCTTAAAGTGCTTAATCATCAAATCTCATCTCTGATTTGTTTAGTTGAGTTTCATCATCAGGATCTATCATCCTTCATCACGAAACAAACATTGTACATCAGATTTAACCTAGTCTCATCAATAGGATCCATCATCCTATTTGACTTAGGTATTTCATTGGCACTCCCAAACAAAGATCAAAGTATAGCAAACCTTTAACACTTGCATGCCTATTTTAACAAGATCTCAAAAACAAAAACTCAAAGAGAAAGAAATTGAAACCCAAACCACCATGGCAAAAGGAGAAGAAAATCCCTTTCATAGATTTCATCAACTTGAAATAGATGAGATAACTGATGAGGAAATTCAACAAGCTCAACAAGACCACAAATTTCACAAGTTCGTGGAGAAAATTCTAGAAAAGGATGGAGAGAAATACTTTTTGATGTTGGCAAACCAAGGTGTGAAACTACCCAATGACTTTGACATAACCAATTTAAGGGAGTTCCCAAGAAAACAAAAGCTGACTCACGAAACATAGATCCAATGAATGCTTTAACTCTACAAATACAAAATCTTCAACAAAAAATCCAAGACATGCAAAGAGGAACAACCAAAAGATATTTGTTGCAAGACATTTGTCCTTATCCCTTTGACAAAAATCTGAATATGATACCTTTCCCACCAAACTGTGATCTTCCAAAATATGGAAAATACAATGGAAAAACTAATCCTCAAGATCATGTAAGAGAATTTTGCACCATGAGCTTGGAATTTGCACATGAAGAAACCTATTTGATGAGATTGTTTCCAAGAAGTTTGGGTGGTCAATTCATGGAATGGTTTTCAAAACTCCCACTAGGTATTAGATCATTTGAAGAGCTAGTAAATAAATTTATCACCCAATATTCATACAACATTCAACATGAAATAACCATGAAGGATCTTTGTAACACAAAACAAAAAATTGGTGAATCATTCCTTACATTCTTACAAATATGGAGAAGATTATTTGCTAGATATGCTCATCCTATACCTAAGAAAGAAAAGATGGAAATATTTATTGATAATCTTAACAATGAGATGAGCTATAGACTCCAATTGCAATGTCCACCCAACTTTGAAAAGATGATTGAAAACAAACTTAAGATTGAGGAAGCCTTGGTTAAGAGAGGAGTATTGAAAATCTATAATGAAGGACCAAACTCAACTAGCTCTTCCAACCATTATAACAACAATGAGAAATCTAAATTTTGGACAAGAAACAAGAATGTTGGTAATGATCATGGTGTAGTTGAAACACATAATGCAAAACCAGTCTTCAATCTATCAGGAATTACACCCAAAAATAATCAAAACAACAATGAATCTAAACCAACCTCAACACCATATAGAACACCATCAAATCATAGAAATTTTACACCTTTGGGGTAGTCATTGGAATCATTATTAAAATAAATTCTTGCAAACAAACTCATAACATTACCAGAGGCATGAGATTGGGAACCAAGAGTCAAACCATCATGGTGGAACAATGCATATTATTCTAATTTTCTTAGAAACAAAGGTCATAAAACAAATGATTGTATGCAACTAAAACATTTGGTGCAAGACTTGATAGACAGATGTGAAATATCGATAGAAGAACCTCAAACAAATCTTGATCATGGAGCATTTAAAAATCCTCTACCCAACTATGAAAAAGGGGAATCCTCTTCGACAAACAAAGGGAAAAATGTGAACTATGTCTATGACTCTACCATCCTTCACATTGCTGCAGTTGATAATCAAATTAATGACAAACAAGACATTGTTGCAACTGATAATCAAACCAATGACATTAAAATTGAGGATAAACAAGACGTTTTTCCGCTGATAATCAAGTTAATGACATCAAAATTGAGCATAAACAAGACATTGTTGCAACTGATAATCAAATCAATGTCATCAAAATCAATAATAAACAAGACAATCTACTAGTCAATGTGACCACAAGAGTGCAGTCCAAGTTTGTATTGAAAGGAAATACATCTAAAACACTTGTTGCCCCTTCAAATCAATACAACATAGTAGACCAATTGCAAAAGATCCCAGCATAGATATCCATACTAGAACTTCTTAAAATTTCACCAGCCCATAAGGAAATTTTGGAAAAAGCTTTGGTGGACACCACGGTACCAATTGATTTGGAAGTTTGTCAATTCCAAGCCATGGTGGGACATTTGACTGAACCCCATTGTCTATCATTCTCAAAAAACAATGATCCATCCCTCACTCATCCTCACAACACTCCATTTCATATTGAGGTTTTAATCCATAAACATCGGGTCAAACGTGTTTTAATAGATGGAGGAGTTGATCTAAATATATGCACCTTAAAGCTTATCCATGCATTGGGATATTCAGAAAATGCCATAGATTATAGAAGAAAGATCACCATAAAATCTTATGATGATGAAGAAAGATCCTCTCAAGGACTAATAGTATTGCCAATTCAATTGGGACTAGTTGTAAGAGATATACTTTGTCAAGTTTTAGACAAGGATTTAACCTACAACATACTCTTGGGTCGACCTTGGATCCATGAAATGCAAGCAATGCCATCTGTAGACACCTAAAAATGACCTAGGCATGCAAGCTTCATTTTTACCACTTTCATCCTAGCATAATTAATACATTTAATTATGTCCTTGGTCCACATTCGACTATTAATTAAATAATTCATAATTGTTTAATTAATTCATGTCTTTGTATTCTTCATGATTATTAAATAAATAAATTTTATTTATTTATTAAATACGTCATTAATTGTCTAAATCTTCCCTTAATTAAATAATTTTCTTAATTTATTTAATTACCCTTCGTCATTTATTTCTTCCTGATTATTAAATAAATAAGTTTTATTTATTTATTTAATATGTCACTAACTGTCATAATTAAATGAATTGATTAATTTATTTAATTATTAGTCTTATCTGCTAAATTAAATAATTATCTTTAATTATTTAATTGTCAAAATTGATATTCCTCTCATTTTAAATAAATGAAATTATTTAAAATGTCATCACTTTCTTAACTGTCAATCCATTTTGGTAAATAATCTGAAAAAGATTATTTATTATTTCACAAAATCCATAATTTGAATTAATTTAATTCAAAATAATAACTAATCTTCTAAAAATCAAGTAATCGGGCAGATTCTTGATTTTCCAAATCTGATCTTCAATTTAGTCTTTATCTTCTTCTTTTCGAAAATCTTTATTTTCTAATTAATTTGTCTCGTTTATTCTCCACCGTCGATCCAATTATCTGAGATATTATTTTGACCGTTCGATTAATGAATTTTCCCTAACTCGAACTAGGGATTCTCATATTTAATCTGGACCTTTCATTTTAGGTTCTCATCATGAATTAATCTCACCCGTCCATTTAAAATGGCATTTTCTATAAAATGCCATTTTCCTCTCACTTTTCGAGAACACACGCATATATTATAGGCATTATACTCTTGCACTTGCACTCTTAGGCTTCTCATTAGAATTATTATTTTCATGTGATCAAATCTTAGACATTGTCATAGTCATAGGCATTTAGACATTTTATATAAATCCTTCAAGACTTGTTGTAGGACTTAGACATTTGTAGATTGCTCGCACAACAGATCTGAGGGCAACACATCATCCAACAAGTAAGAAGGTACTATGGAGGTAATCATGGAAGTTTCTCAAAATAGGTATAAATGTTTTATAATTTGATTTCCTTTGTACTCGATAGGACTTTGGGTTTATTATCTTCTACATATGCTTGATTAATCTAACACTTAGAAATTACCCTCAGTTACACCATCAACATACCATCAATGCTTGAAATTCCCTTACAATGGACAAGAGATCACCATTTCAATAGATTCTAATAATCCCTAATACTGCAACACTCTCAAGATAGTCCAAGATGTTTTTGTACCACACAACAGAGAAGCTCACACTTCTATTTCATCAAGTAGTGAAGGAAAACTCAATTCTTTGTCAAATCAGTTTGAGAAATAGGTTTTGTCGAAAGATAAAGGCATCAGTGATTCTACTTCCTCAAGTAATGAAAACCAACTAAATTCTTTGTCAAAATAGTTTGAGAAAAATATTCAGTTGAAAGATAAAGGCACGGGTGAATATTCTTTTGAGCAGTCCTTATGTCTCTCACAACTACTACCTTCTCCAAAATCATATGGACAACCATCAACATCTAGACAACAATTTTCACAACCCATCAAGATCTTCGATGGTAAATTTGTAAAAGAAGGCACTCTAGTTGATGAATATGAGGACAAAGACATTCTAAATTGGCTCTACAAAGATGAAGAAGGATCCCAAGCAACAAATTCCTACATACCAACAAAGCAATATGGTAAAGGATTCACAATCTTAGAAAAGATGGGATATGAAGGAAAATGTCCTATTGGAAAATGAAAATAAGGTATTGTAGAACCAATTCAACCTATCACAATCAATGCAAAAGACAAGACATGATTAGGATACAAAGAAGAGACAAAAGAAGAAGTCACTCAAAAGATTTGTGAGTGAATCCTCCAATTGCAAGCTAGTTTTGAAACAGACTCAAATGAATATGAATGGGATTCACTATCTAAAGTGTCTTTTGAAGACAAATAAATCAATGTGATAAAGAGGTATGCACCCATACGTATAAAGGGACAAAGTTCAGGGTCTAGACCACTTGAATTTGGCTCATTACATATCAATGACTCTAGTGAGGATGATCAAACATCGAGCGAGATAGATCATTTGGAGGAGAGTAACATTATAGACCTTGACATTGCTATCGAACACCTTGAAAAAATTTCCATCATGACCCTTACCATCTTTGACCTTGACCAATCCAATGATTCCTTGCCTTTGGTACATCCCAAACTCATCGACTGGGAACAAACCAAGCTGCTTGATATCCCTATATTTTCAAATGATGATGCCATTTTCAACTTCCTTTTCTCTGAAAATCTAGAAACATGTTCCACCAATGAATTCCATAATGAAACTTCAATCAAGGGGAGTTCCAAATCTCTTAGCTACAAAATAAAGAATACAAAAAGTTGATCTAATGGTGAAAACCATGCAATGGCAGTATTAGATCATGAAAGAGTAAAAAGAAAGAGTGTATGCAATGGTGAAAACCTCTTTGAGGCACTCAAGTATGAGAGATTTGACACTCTTCTTGAGCATTATCATGAAAGATCTTCAGTATTGGTTGAGCCTACGCAATCCATAAACATCAATACTACAGAAACAGTAAAGACCCTACATCTAGCAACATCAATGACAGAGCAAGAAAAGCCAAGTTTCACCAAATTCTTTGAAGAAAGACAAATCAATTTTGCTTGGTCCTATGCTAACATGCTAGGAATAGATCTGGATCTAACAATGCATCATTTATCTCTATCACCTGGAGTGAAGCCAGTAAAGCAGAAATTGAGAAAAATGCGTCCACACATTGACCTACTAGTGAAAGCAGAATTGAAAAAGTTATTAGATGCAGGATTCATCTGACCAATTGATTATGTAGAATGGATTTCAAACATTGTACTAGTCTCCAAACTAGACAACAACCTTAGAATATGGACAGATTTTAGGGATCTTAACGAGGCTTGTCCAAAGGATGACTTTCCTTTGCCTAATATAGACATCATTATGGATTTAATAGTAGGACATGCTATGCTATCACTCATGGATGGATTTTCAAGCTATAATCAGATCAAAATTGCACTAGAAGACCAGGAAAAAATAGCTTTCACATTCCCATGGGGTACATTTTGTTGGAACGTCATGCCTTTTGAATTAAAGAATGTAGGAGCCACTTATCAACATGCAATGACAAAAATATTTCATGACATGATGCACACATTCATGGAGGACTGTGTGGATGAATTGCTAGCAAAATCATTCACCAGGGAAGGACATTTGGAAATCTTGGATAAAATCTTCACTCGATTGGAAAAGTTTAATGTGCACTTAAATCTAAAAAAGTGTGTATTTGGACTAACATCAGCAAAAATCTTAGGATACATAGTCTCAGCTAAAGGCATCGAAGTAGATCTAGCAAAAGTCAAAGTAATCATGGAAATGCCACCTCCTAAGAACATTAGCCAACTACGATCTCTACAAGGAAGATTCCAATCCATCAGAAGATTCATCGTGCAACTGGTAGAAAAAATTCATCCTTTTACTCACTTGTTACACAAGAATGTTTCTTTCTAATGGGATGAAATATGTGAAGTAACCTTTAATCAATTGAAACAATACCTGATGAATCCACCTATATTGGTACCACCAATAGAGGGAAAACCACTTCTACTCTACATAGCAGCTACTGAGGTATCTTTGGGAGCTTTGCTAGCACAAGAAGACTCTACAGGAAAAGAAAGGGCTATCTACTACATCAACATAACACTAAATGGCTATGAAATTAATTCTACATTCATTGAAAAAGCTTGTTTGGAAGTGGTGTTTGCTACTCAACAATTGTAACACTATATGTTAACACATACCATCAAACTAATAGCCAAGATAGATCCATTAAAATATCTACTCAACAAAGCCACTTTACTAGGAAGATTAGAAAAGTGGGTGATGATATTGAGTGAGTTTGACATTCAATATGTGGATAGAAAAGAAATCAAGGGCCAAGCAATAGAAGATCAGTTAGCTGAAGCACCATTGCAAGATGACCATCCTATGCACATTGAATTTCTAGATGCGGATGTCCTCACAATGACAACACAATATTAGATATTATACTTTGATGGGTCTTACACTGAACATGGATTGGGTCATGGAATCTTATTTGTTACTCCTCAAGGACACACTATTCCAAAATCTTATAGGTTGATGTTCCCCTACACTAACAACACAGCTGAATATGAAGCACTAAGCATTGGTATCAAGGTAGCAGTGGAATGGAAAATCATAGAATTACAAGTTTATGGAGACTCTCAATTATTCATCAATCAGGTTCCTAATGAATATCAAACAAAAGATGACAAGTTGATGCCATACAAGAGAATGGTAGATGACTTCAAGAAATACTTTGTTGAGATCAAGTTTGAACAAATTCCAAGAGCAGACAACAAAGTTGTAGATGCCATGGAAACCATTTCTTCTCTTTTACAAATACTATAAAAATGAAGTTGTTATGAATTCATGGTGAAATAGTTATTTAATCCCACATATGACAATCTTGAATCCCAAGTTGTGTGCCATCTAGTTGATGTTGGTTCTTCAATCTATGGGAAGATTTATACCTATCTGAGAGATAATACCCTTTCATCTGATCTATCTTGGAACCAAAAACATAACTTTATCCGTCAAGCAGCTTGACACACCCTAATAGCTGATACACTTTACTGATGAGGTCTCAATGGTACTCTCCTTCGATGTCTTGAACGCGACGAATCTGAAACCGCTTTACAAGAAGTTCATGAAGGTATTTGTGGTACTCATTCAAGTGGTCTTACTCTCGCTAAGAAACTCCTACGCTTGGGATATTATTGGCTGAACATGAAGAAATAATCTTTTCAATTTGTCAAGAAGTGCAATAAGTGTCAAGTCCATGGAAATCGCATACATGCACCGACGTAGGAGCTGCAACCATTCACATCAACTTGGCCTTTCTGTCAATGGGGACTTGATCTTGTAGGTAAAATTCATCCATCTTCCTCTAATGGACATACATTTATAATCACAGCCACTAAGTATTTCACAAAGTGGATTGAAGTTGTCCCATTAACCACCATCATTGGTAAGCAAATTGCCTCTTTCATCCTGAGCTACATTGTTTGTCGGTATGGCATCCCCAACTCCATTGTCACTGACAATGATAGACCCTTCAAAAACCAATATGTGCAAGAACTTTGTGAAAAATTTCATATCCAATACCACTTTTCCACACCCTACTACCCTCAAGGGAATGGCCAAGCAAAAGCCTCAAATAAGACCATTTTGAAATTTTTGAAGAAAACTGTCAATGAGGTTGGATGTGACTGGCATGTTCAGTTAAACCCGACTTTGTGGGCATACCATACTAGAATCCCCACCCCTATAGGAGCCACACCATATGCTCTTATGTATGGATCAGAAGCCATCTTACCTATTAAGGTTGAGTTACCTTCACTCTAGGTATCATTGAAAGGAATTATTTTAGAGGAAGACTATCAAGTATCCAAACTATAGGAGTTGGAATTGCTAGATGAACGTCATCAACATGCTATTGATCATCTCAAAGCTTATCAATAAAGAATTTCAAGGAGCTATAACCATGAGGTAAAACCAAGAACATTTCAAGTTGGTGACTTGGTCCTAAAAAAGAATCCTCATAATCAACAAGATCGAGAAAAGAAGGGAAAATTTGAACCTAATTGGCTATTGTCATTATATCAGTATATGGATCTGGAGCATATCTTTTATCTACACCTAAAGTGGACCTGTTTGAAGAACCTATCAACAAAATCCATCTCAAGAATTTTTATACATAACTCATCCAGTGCATGGTTTAAAAAGCTTAAAAATCCAAAAAAATAGAAAATCAATCGAAACGCTGACAAATCTGAAGGAAAACAAAAAAAGATTAAAAAAAAGGTAAAAAAGATAAAAGAAAAAGGAAAAATACAAAAAAAAGTGAAAAATAAAAAAAATTGTTACCTTGATGAAAACTTGGCAAATAGGCATCTTGGTGACAACAAAAAAAAACAAAAAATTAGAAAATGTGCAATAAAACAAGTAGTGAAAACTTGGCAACAAGCGCTATTTGTGATAGATTATCTTTTCCATCTATTGGAATGTGTGTCGGTCATCCACTTTTCGCCATCATTATGCTTGTCCATCTCACAAACCTCATGTACATATCTAGGCATTGTGGTCTTGTTTCACCTTGGCTTGGCAATCATTGTGCATATTCATAATAAATGGTTGGTTCTCATTGGGGGAAAAATAATGAATTCACTGGGGGCAACCTACTTTGAGCTTAAAACAACAGATACGCAATAGTCAAACAACATAGAAAACATAACGATCATAGCAAAACTCAACATTGAACATCAACCACAATCTTTAAAAAAAAACCAACCATCCAAATCAACAGCTAGATCGATCAAAACAAATCTCACTGGATGATGTTCTTCTGAATCATGGTTTAATCACTTTTGCATGAATGTTCAGCTGCTGTATTTTGATTGTTATCATTTCTTTGGAGCAACTCAAGGATGTCATGAACTAGAGAGGCTAAGATGGAGTATGATATTTTTCTTTGTCTGTTGTTTGTGAGTTGATCATTACTACTATGTAAATCTATCACAGAGTCTACAAAGTATCATTGATGACATTCTAGACTTGCATAAAAAAAGGATTAACTCTTGTCTGTTTTACGCAAGCAATACTTAGGTCATCTCGGTTCAATTATGCCTAGATGCTTGTGTTACCTTGCAATGTCAAAAATCCATGGAAGTTGTACTCAGGTCATCATGGTTTAATTATACCATCAATGTTTGTACTAACTTCCAACATATTAAAATCTCAATGATGATACCAAGCACAAAAAATCGGTTGACAAAATGCTAATAGTCCATATTTAGATTTGCATGGTTAAGATATATTGCATCCATGCATTTGCATTTTAAATTTTCCAAGGCTGGCTAATTTCAAAATCATTTTATCTCTCTCATTACAAGATTGAGTACATTTGACATTAACAAAAAAGGGATCATTCATATGTAGTTTCATAATCATTATCATATCATACATACATTAGAAAGTATTACCATAGGTCATCCATCCATGCATTAGATCATATATTTGCATTAGAAAATACAAAAAAGAAAATAAGGTGCATCACATCTCATTTGAATAATCAAATCTATCTCATATACCATAAAACATCATCCATAAAGGCTATATAGAATCATAATCCATGCATCATCATTTCATCATTGCATCCATACACAACCATGACATAATCATATAAAACATCACATAGCATATAGAATGGAAATCAAATGTATTCACCATAGACATTCATTATAAAAGCATATAGACAACATATGGATCAATAGTATCTGCTGCATCTCATATAATCTCAAAATAATCAATGTCAAGTGTACAATGATATCCCAAAATGTGGAAAGATACATCAATAACATGGTAGAAAATCATAACATCTCTGACTGAATAAGTGTATACATCAAGTCTTCGTACATCAAATATGAACACAAAGGCTATGTGTTGCTCCCCCCAGACAATGTAGGCCTTGTTGTGCCTATTGTTGCACCACCAAATGGACCTGCACCTAGATCCCTGCCTAATGGATCTTTGGGAGGTGGCCTAGTCACACCCCTACTCGTAGTCTGAGAATGACTTTGACCTAATCTAGAACTAATAGACTATGCATAGCTAGGGGCACGCCCCTCTGCAGGAACTACCTCATAGAACCATAGCCTGCAGTGCTCTACCTCTTTGGTTGAATTTCAAACCTCTCTGAGCATATCCCCTATAGTGATCCCCTCAGACACTCTTTGTAACCTCTTAGTTAAGGCCTCTTCATGCTCACATATCTACCTCGTGACATCTCTCTCTGCTATCAAAGAGGCAATCTGCACCTATGTCTGTAAGGCATCTATCTATGCTTTCTACTAACGAGAAGGCACACAAATCTGAATCAGAGATGGTCTTGACTACTATTGTCCTGAAGGAACCATAGATCTCCTCCTATGGGGTACTCTAAGATCTAGTATCTACCTGCCACCTGTACCACTGCCATCTCTCCCATCTCTTTCATCTCCATCATCCCCTTCATCTCCACCATCTCCCTCCTCCTCATCACCATCTCCCCCACCCCTCCTCTATCTCGGTGCCTACTCATCATCCAATATTGGTGTTGGCTCATCAGGACTAGATATCCTCAAGAAAGCATGTGTGAAGAAATATTGAGCATAATCATTTGTCATCAAAGCATCTACGATCTCTGGACAATAATCCCATACCTGTGGTTACAATCCAAAATACTCCTCACAAGCGGCATCATAGGATAGTGTGGGTCCCCACTCTAGAATATCCTGGCATCTTCGAGCATACAATGTAGCTCCCTGTGGCATAACTTGAACTCAACCATACTAGAAAAGCACCCTCATAAGCATAAATCTCTCAATAACAAATTGTGTCTAACCAATCAAGTACCTCGAAGTGAAAACATATGGTATATCAATATCATCCTTGAGCCACTGCTCACAATCTAAGTAGGGTCTTCATGTGACAGTCTCTAGATCATCAAGAACACACTGCCAATACTCCAATTTTCCTAGCTTGTGCTATACAACCAAACCTGTGTATCCAAAGACATATGGTCAATTAACTAGATGAGCTTTATCTACCATAGGACGAGTAAAAGCTATGTGCTCCCAAGCCCAAATATGAACCAATGTCACTCCAACTGATAAACTCGTAGCTCCAAGATATACCACTTGATGTAGATCATGATATAAGTGAGCTAACATGCAGGAACCCCATGCATATCTGATCCCTTGAGTGATCATACTCTCTAGTATCTGACCCTAGTCAATAGATAGTCTGTTTGACCTATGGTCGGGGCATAGGAAACCTCCAACGAATCCAACTAGAATGGATGGTAATGGATGATATGAATCAACCATATCCTACCATGGGATCTCATAACCACTAATCTCGTCATCATGAAAAATCCTTCGTAGTGCCTCAGTACCTCCATGCTCTGTCTGATCATATACAACTAGCTCACCAACCACGAGAATCCTCAATATCCAATACACATCCTCTGGAGTAATTTTCATCTCTCTGGTGGCCAAATGGAAAGTGTTGTGGCCACTATGCCACCTCTCAGCTAATGCAGTCAATAGTCCCTTGTTAATCCTATACTGGGGCATATCAATCAAGGAAGATAGACCACATTACACAATAGTATCCAAATCCACCCGCACCAGATGTGGAATCATGTCCCAGGTCTTTGGGAAGTGCTCTCGAGACTAAAGAACTCTAAAATCCTCTTATAATCATAACATATTGCAAATCAACATTTTATCAATCAACCTATTAATCAATCTAATCAGCTCTAGTGAGATTTCGATCAATTCTCGTAGAGCGTTTATCATTGAACCTCACCTATCATGAGGTCAATCATCATCTATCCTATCATTGATGCTCACCTATCATGAGGTCAATCACCAAACATTATCAAACATCATCAAAATAATGGATGACACAATCATCACACATCAAAAGCAAGGAGAACAATCAATATTCCATTAATGCACCATAACAACACATCAATGTTTTAAAAGACCAAATGCACTAAAACACTCAGTAGATGCGCTAAAAAAAGGCATAAATGCACTAATTCTATGGACGCGCTAAAAAAATCAACCTATGTGCCATTTTGTGATCTAAATGTGCTAATTATATGGATGTGTTGAAACAACAGGACCTATGTGCTAAATTGGTCCCTAGATGTGCTAAAACACATTTCAACAGAATTCAAAAACATCAAAATAGTGGGAAAAACAAATTCAAATTTGAAAAAGAGGTTTCTTGGGGTACGTACCAGAGGTCCATATGTGATAGGGCGGTTGTGTCGTCGAAATCGCTTGAATCGGTGGGTGCAATATGGGATCGCCATTTTTTCTCAATTGCTCAACCAACTCAATCACTCCAATGCAAATGAATTCAAATGAGCTTACTTTTTCATCTTTTTATCTTTTAAAGGGGTAATTGAAGGGTAATTAAGTGGGATTGTTTTATTTTTCACCAAGGCATCAATTAATCAATTGGTAGGATCATTCTTCATTATCAGGAGATAAATCATTTGAACATTGTACAATTTGAAAATCATCATAAAATCATAAAAAAATTCAAAAATTCAAAAATTCAAAAAAATCCTAAAAATTCAAAATTTTCCCGATTTGTCTCCCGAGGGGGCATACACACAACATCACTTGAAAATCAACATCTTGGGCATATCAAATTTTTTTATCAACACTATTAGCAAATGTTTCTTTGAAACAATGTGTCACAAACACATCACTTCAAAGAGGGGAAAAATGTATACACTTAAATTTGGTCTGGACGATTAATTAAATACAAGGTATTTAATTAATAATCTTTAATTCATCTACTTATAAATAAATTGAAAAATTTATTTATATAGTGTCAGTTTCTATAATTCTTCCTATCCTAAATCATTTTCTTCATGTCTTAATTAAATGAAAAAATTTAATTAGTTTGTTTTATTTAATTAACTTCCTCTCATTAAATTTGAATTTAGGCACATTTCTACTAACTTCTTCCCACCTTCCACCTCATCATGTGTCGTGAAATTAAATATTTCTAATATTTAATTTAGCATTTATCCTCAACAAATTTTAACCAATTTGGGACACTTGTCCTTCATCTCCATTTGATTCTTCTTCACACTTGGCAGTTTGTTCTGCTAAAGGGAACACACTCCTTGATTCTCTCTAACCTCTTCACCTTCAATTGTCCATCTCTCCAGATCGAATTCGGACCGTTGACTCTTGCCACCTAAGCTCATTTCCTTGGAAAATATATAAATAGACCCTCATTTACAACAAAAGGATATAGAGAGCTGAGCATAATTACACTCTGCAGAAATTTCATTAGCATTGTCATCTTAGCATTGCCATTTTAGTATTTGCATTGTAGAATCAAGTAGATTAATCATGGCACTTTCATTAGCAACATCTTAATTGTAGTAGTGTCTTTATATCATTTTCATTATCAATATCATAGCAGAATCATTAATCTTTTCACATCATCTATAGCATTTTAGCAATCATGTAGTGTAGGAGATATCTCTTGCATTTTCAGCATCTCTCATTCTTCAAGTTGTCATTTGGAAAGTCACGTGCACAAACAATTTGAGAGAAAAAATGACTTAAAGAATCCTTGGAGATATAGGATAATGAGATGCCATTGAGGGATTTGTTTGTTTCAATTTGATTATTGTTTGAATTCCTTGATATAATGTTTCATTGGTTTGTTGTATTATTTGCTTATGTACTCACATTATTCATACACACAATATTTATATTGCAACATATTATTGTTTGAGTATTGCTTGGTATTTCTATTTCTATACTCTCTTTATCATATTTCTATACAATCATTGCTATTTGGCTATCTATGGAGGTGGAAACACTAAAGCGAGGGACTGACTAAGGCAGTCCTCTATACACAACCCCAACATTTTCTCTTTCTTGTGTGTGCATGTTATTTGTCAGGTGAAGATAGTGAAGATCTCAACTTGTAGGTTCAAAGGTTTTCCTTTGTCACCCTTCTTTTGTCAATTCTAGTTTAGTGTTGTAGAAGTATTCTTCTTGTTGTAGTTCATTCCTATATTTACTTTACATTTCGTCACAACATGAAAACTCTTAGTCAATCTATTATCTTATTCCCTAGTGTTTTTGTCTAGTCCTAACACTCTATGTTCGTATGGATGTTAGGGCCCCACTAAGACGCCAGCGCACCGCACTGGAGTTTGTGTCCTACGCTGAAATCCTTAGGCATTGAGTTGTCTGAGTTGCAAATTGAACTCTAGGAATCAACTCGCTTGAATTCCCAAAACATTCAGGTTAGCAGAAGGATAGTAGCAACCAAATTGCTCTTTCTTTTCAACCCTAAATGCTTAACCTTTCCAATCACTTAGCAAAGCTTGAGGTAGATCAAGGAATTTTGTTGCTTAAGACCCTCCCATAACCTAGGGTCTCGAAGTAACCGGTCCCCCTCCTCTACAAGTTGATCATGCATCTCATTTGTATGTTTTTTCTCATTTTATTCTTAATGATGATTGTAATGTCACAAAATTGCACCTAGGGGCAATTTCATATTTTTGCATTTTTCCTAGCATTGATGATGCCTAAACATACTAATGGTGAAAATCCCATGGGTCGGAACTTCACAATTCTGACTCCATGTGGACCAATGGTGAAGCAACATCAACCTAATGACACGTTTCCCAAAAAATGATACCTTGGACACTTGCACGGAGCATGGACATCTACACGGCGTGCTATCGTCCTGGCAGTTTTCCAAATTTGAAATGAAGAATCTCGAATCTTGACTCTTGACACGTGTTCTAGTAGTCAGATATTCAGGTGTAACAGCTCTTTGTCACCCCTACATGCAACAAAACCCCTCATTTGCTCTCATTTTGGGGTCCAATCCATTCCATCAAGCTTTCTATCTAGTTTCACTCCTTAATCTTTCTCCATTCTTGACAAGCAACACTTCTACAAGTGAAGCTTTATCAGACTAAGGTCCCTTCAACAATTTTAGCTCTCTAGAAAGAATTCAACGGTGATTTCATGTGCTCTGGAGAAGGCCTAGGCCCATGGGTAATACTCTCTTTCTCACTCCTTTCTACTTACATCTCTTGTTCATTTGCTACTTAGTGGTGCGGGTTCTACTCCTGAAGTGGGTTTTGCTTTCACCACACGCTTTGTCCATTTTGATTACACCCCTTTTCTATCTAGCTGCCCATGGAGGTGGGAACACCAAAATAGGGTTCTGACTGAGGAAATACCCTATATAGCCCTAACATCTTCCCCTCATTCTTTTTTGTGTAGGTTGCAAAGTGGAGCTTGGAGTGAAGACTCAAATGTCCGGTTGATGGTAAGTTTTCTCCAAGTGCTCCTTCTGTTTTTCTTACAATTTTTATCCTCTCTTTGATCATTATGTTTAGTAGACCTTAGATCTGAGTTAGGAAGTGAGAATTTATTCTATCCATCTGAGCTCTTGAGCTTTCTGTTGCTTAGGACACCAGTACGCCTGTTGGACGAGTCATGAATTCGTGTTGTCATCCTTTGGCCAAGAGCTCCTCTGTCAGAGGAAAATATCTGGAAGTTTCACTCTCTCAGGATCTAAAGTAGTTTTCTTTGAAAGTTAGCTTGTATACATTTCCTTTGCAATTTCTTCATTTGGCTTATGTTGAGGTGGATAAGGGCAGTTCGTTCCCTGGTGATCTCTTGAGAATGAAGAGACCTATGTGTAGTGAATCCCTCTTATCTCAAATTTTGGTGAACCTGACGTGAACATGTCAGATCTATTTTTACAATGCTTCCATGTCTATGATAATACTTTATCTATGGAATATTTTGATATGTTGGATGACACTCTGGATGATTTCTTAGAAGCACCTTCTTCTATCTACAAATCTTTTGAGCAAACTTCTTCCCAACAAGCTGAGGAGTTGGTGAATGTTGTGGTGGTCTCTGTGGCTCCTCCAAGCCCTAAGAAACTTGTCATTTACTTGACCTAGCTAGCCCTTCTTTAGGAAAGGATCATTATATCTATGGGATTTTATATCATTTTGATTCACCGAACTTGTATTCAAGGTTCATAAAAGCTATGGACTCTACTTATAATGTTGTTGGGCACACATATAATACAAGAAGAAATAAACAGAATTTGGATCAACAACCCTCTATTCCCACATCTCAACCTAATCAAGTTCCTACTTCTTTACCTCCTTCTCAACCAAGTCTTCCTTCAACACCTAAACCTACAACTAAAGCACCGGGTGATTATGATCTTGTTGAGCAACTTCGTGTTACTCCAGCTAAGATCTCACTTTGGGATATGATTTAGACCAGTCCAGTTTATTAGGAAATGCTTCAAGAAGCCTTGTAGAAGATCCTATTGCCTACCTCTGCTAGTCCTACAAATTTTAATGTGTAGTTGGATCATATTTGTGTAGATTCGCTAAATATTATGTTCCATCTGCAAGAACTCCCGCCTTCAGATGTGCAGAAACAAGTGAACCCTTTGATGATTACAATTAATGTTAATAACATTGGCATTAGATGTACTCTCATTGACACCGATTCGGCCCTCAAAATTTGTGGTATCAACCTAATACCTAAGATTAAAGTTGATTCATCTTCTCTAGCTGCTTCTTCTTTGTACATTTGTGGGTTCGATAATGCTAGCCGCCAAACTCTAGGCATGATAATATTGCCTTTGCAACTAGGCCCCATTACTTTACCTACTTTGGTTTATGTGATACCTAGCCCTTTACCTTACAATATTCTTTTTGGGAGACCTTGGATTCATGCTATGGGTTCAGTAACTTCTACTTTACATTGTTCTTTAAAGTTTGTTGCAAACAATCGGGTGGTCGTAGTCAAGGCTGATCCAGAAGCTGCTCACCTTTGTGAGTTAGCAACTACTGGTTAGGCTTTGATTGTCTCCACTCTTAAGAATTGTATTCCATCCTTAACTAATAATGCTATGACATTTTCCTCAGTGATGTTCTTCATTGCAGAAGACAAAGTGAGTCCCACTCATCTAGAGTTTTTGAATGCCTTTGAGGTAAAAGTGGATGATGCTCCTGTTGAGGAAGAGAGTTGTGATCCTATCTAGGAGGCCATTCCTTCCCCTACTGAGGATATTTTTCTCACTCTTGCAAAAGAGGTTAATTTTTTTGAATTGAGTAAAGGAGATGGTTGCACTCTCGTAGATGCGTTCGTTGTTCATTGGTGGAATGAAGCCCTTTATGTAGAGCCACCGTCGCTTGAAGTTTTACAAACTCAATATGGTTTTAGATGTCAAATTGCTTCTCAGTATGGCTATGGGAAGAAAGGCCTAGGGCATATTGAGAAAGGAATCCAAGTCCCCATCCATTTTAAGTCATGAAAGCGCTACCTAGGTTTGGGGTGCTCTATCAAACAATCTAAATAGAAACCTTGGTGGAGTGTTAATATGATTTTGGTTGAACTGTTGAGTTTGGTCCATCCTAAATTAATAGAGGATGGGGGGTAGGCCAAGAAAGTACCTTTAGATGTCTTATCTTCAGATGAAGCACTTTAGGAATTCCTAGGTGCCTACTCCCCTTTGCCTCCCTTTCATCACAAAAGATGATTCCTGTATCACTCACATAAACGAGCATATTTTGGAGAATCTATCTTGAGTGTTGATGAGGAGGAACCTCTATCTAATGTTAGTGATGATGTTCCAAAATCACATCCTAGAGACGATAGTTCTCTCCTTGAGGGAGATACAACTAAAATATGTATGGATCCTAAGTCTTCTGAAAAGGTGATCAAGGTCAGAAAGTGCCTTTCTTGTGAAGAAACTAAAGAACATTCTAACCTCCTACATTATCATCCTGACATCTTTGCTTGTATGTATGAGGACATGCCCAATTTTGATGAGTCTATAATGGTTCATAATATCATCCTACGTCCTAATGCCAAGCCAGTTAAGTAGAAAATCCAAAAGATCAATCCCAGGGTGGCATTGATGGTTAAGACCAAGATAGAGAAGTTGTTGAAAGTAGGGTTTATCTATCTAATCAACTACTCCCCTTGGATCTCAAATATTGTTGTTGTTAGTAATCCTGATGGCCATACTTGTATATGCATTAAATTTCATGACCTTAATAAGGCTTCTCTTAAGGATAATTTTTTGTTACCTAATATAGACATGATTGTGGACTCGACTGCTGGCCATGCCCTACTATCTTTCATTGATGGATTCTCGGGTTACAATTAGATCCATATTAATCTAGAGGATGAATACAAGACAAAATTCACTACCCCTTGGGGTAATTTTTGTTATGTGGCCATGTCCTTTGGGTTAAAGAATGTGGGAGCTACTTACTAGCGGGTGATCACCCTAATATTTCACAATTTCATTCATAAGATTTTAGAAGATTATGTTGATGATATCTTGGAAAAATCAATAACCCACCAAGATCATGTCAAAAATATTCGTCTTATCTTTGAGAGGCTTCAACTCTATAAGATGAGACTCAATCCTCTTAAGTGTGTCTTTGGCATAGACACAGACAAAATTTTGGGGTTCGTAGTCTCTCATCATGGAATCGAGGTCAACACAAATAAGATCAATGCTATTGTTAACATGCCTTTACCCAGGAATATTACTGAGTTGAAAAGTTTACAAGGGAAGATTTAGGCAATTCAAAGGTTCATATCTCAATTGGTTGATCGTACCCTTCCTTTCACTCTCTTGTTCAATAAAGATGTTCACTTCATATGGGATGAAGAGTGCCATAAATCCTTTGAGTCAATCAAAGCCTATTTGGCCAATCCTCCTGTATTATGTTAGAAATGTGTGCCTCAATCATCACAGGCTGTAACCTCTATTGGGGAAAAGTCAGTGTGACATCCATCATGTTTGGACGACTAGCAGTAGTAACCTTGTTGAAATTGTACAGGTCGTTGTGACCTTGTAGGAGTCTCGCCGAACGTTTTTACTTTGGTGCCTATCACTGTGACAGTTTATTCGTTATAAGCTCTCACTGCTGATGGAGATCTCTGGCCGACAGGCCATTCAATCAGATATCGGGGAGAGTCTTGGATGTTCTCTATGAGCTCTTAGCGATATGGATGTCTCGCCGAATGCTTATACATTGGAGTCATCGGGATAACCTTTGGTGGCTCAGTGAGAAGTCTTATCAAGTAATATGTCTCGCCAACAATGTTTAATATGAAGTCTTCGGGGAAAGTCTTGGAGTATTGGTATGACTTATATCAATAAGGAATGTCTCACCGACGGTGTTCACTCGGGGTAGCATGAAAGATCTCACTGTGAGGTCTTAACGATGGAAATAAGTCTTGCCGACTGTTCGGTATGACTTGTGAGCATTCAGAGTAACGTCTCAGTGAAAGTGGAGTCTTGTTGATAGTAGTATGACTATGGAGTAACATAAGAGATCTCGGTGAAACCTCTTGGCGACAGTTGAATGTCTTAGCGATAGATGGATGTCGATGGAAATGCTAATGGCTCAGTATGACTTAGGACTTTGGCATAAGGTCCTGGCAAAAATGATGAGTCTCTCCGACTAGTGGATGCACTGGGATTAACATGAAGCATTCGCTATGAGGTCTTGGCGAAAAGATGAATGTCTTGCCGATCGTTTGGATGCTTTGGTGTAACTTAAGAAGTCTCAGTGTAACCTCTTGGCGAGCGGTAAGTCTTGCTGATAGCAATGTTGATGTCGATGCAACAGTTGTAAGCTCGGTGGAACCTCCTGCTGATGGGAAACTTTTGGCAATTTCAGATGCTAAGCTGTGTGTGGCACCAGGGAGACACGGTCAGTGTCTCACTGACATGCCAACATAAATTGAAGTTTTTTTTTCACCGCGTGGACCAATTAGAGAAGTCGAATGGAAACCATTGGAAGATGGTCTGTTAAGGAAGTTATGTGAGGAAGCTCGACAGACAGGGAATGCCATGAATATAGTTTGTAGCTGCAAATGCTTGATGGCTCGATGGTTGGTTCAATTAACAGGTGTGTGAACAGTTCGAATTGTATCAGAGTGAATTCTATTCTGTGAAGACTGTAGCGTGAAGGTTCCTGTACAAGATTGATCATAGTGAAAGCTGTTGTATTATGACATCAGAAAGATAATTCAGAACTCTTGTATGTAATCTTTATTACTGTAATACAAAGTGACTTCTCTTGGTGTGGTGTTTTTTTCTCCCGTAAGGGTTTTCCCACGTATATATGGTGTTCATCTATGTTTTTCTAATTCTCTGTTTCTGATATTTATTTCATGGAGCATCTTAATTGAACTGTAATTGAAAAATTAAAATTATATCTGCATTCTTCCCTGAGTCTTTGACATTAGGAGAGTTGTTTCCGCATTTAATTTTCCTTACATATTAATGTCGGCTATGCAAGATAGACCCTTTTTGCTTTACCTTGCAGCATCACCATATGCTTTGGTGGATTTGTTGGTTCAGTATGATGATGTCAGAAAAGAGAGAATGGTCTACTACATTAGTTGTGTTCTGGTTGATTATGAAACTCATTACTCCTCCATGGAGAAGCAATTCCTTTCTCTTGTATTTGCTACGCAGAAGCTAAGGCACTATCTTCTCCATGTTGAAGCACATGTCATTGTAAAGAGTGACCTTCTAAAGCATTTTTTCTCCAGTATTGACCTTGCTAGGAAGTTAGCGAAATGGGTGATGTTGCTCTCTGAGTTTGACATAAAGTTCATTACTCAGAATTCAATAAAGGGTCAAGCAATTGCTGATCAATTGGAAAACTCTCCCTCATCTCACTCCTTCCCAGGTTTGGATTTGTTTCTTGATGAGAACATTCTTGTGATCGATTATGACCTTGAATGGAAAATGTACTTCAATGGGTTGAGATGTTAGACTAGCTCCAAAGCAGGTGTAGTCCTAATATCACCCAAAGGTAAGCCAATCCCTCTCTCCTTTCGATTGGACTTTCCTTGCACTAATAACATCACTGAGTATGAAGCCCTCATTGTTGGCTTGCATGTTGTGATTGCGCTAAATACATCTCTACATACTGGGTGATTCTAAGCTTATTGTGAATTAGATTATGGGAGCCTATCAAGCTAAGCAAAGTAAGTTGTCTCAGTATCGAGACCTCGCTTTGTCCTTGCTCAAACGGTTCTCCTCTTTCACGATAGACAGTGTCCCTAGGAGGGAGAATAGACATATGCATGCCATGGCAAGCACTGCTTCCCTAGTACCTTTGAATGAGGATACAAAATAATACCACATCGTGGTTTAGGTCCTTCAGACCCCAATTATTTCTGATCAACTTGAGTCTAATGTCCTTGTGTGTTCTCATGTGGACTCGGGAGAATGGTTCTCTAATATTTACAAATACCTAAAGACTAGAAAATTTCCTGGTGATGTGACAAAAAGTAGTCACTCGTATACGAAACCTTTTAGCTCGTTATGTTGTTTTGTATGATGTCCTCTATTGAAAATCTTACAATGGCTTGCTTCTTTGATGCATCACTAAAGCGAAAATACCCCTCTCCCTTAAAGAAGCCCATTCAGGCACTAGGGGTGGACACTTTGGTGGTAAATCCCTAGTGAGGAAATTGATACACATGGGGTACTTTTGGAAAAAAATGGAACAATATTCTTTTGATTTTGTTAAAAAGTGCCCACAATATTAGTAGCATAGTCGTCTTATTCAAGCACCTGCACAAGAGTTACAAAACCAGACCTCTCCTTGGCCATTTGCAAAATGGGGGTTGGATATTATTGGAAAAATATCACCTCCTTCTTCTAAGGGACATACCTATATCATTACTACTACAAATTACTACATGAAGTGGGTCAAAGCTATCCCGCTTCGCTCTATGAATGTTGAAGCTATTTGTATTTTTCTTCTGGATAACATTATTTCTTAATTTGGGTTTCCTTCTATGCTTGTTTCTGAAAATGGTATGCCATTCAAGAACAAGGAAGGAAAGCAATTCTTAAAGAAATTTCACATTCAACATAGATTTTCTACACCATACTATCCTTAATCTAATGGCCAAGCGAAAGTTTCTAACAAGACTCTTGAGATCGTTCTTCACAAAATAGTTAATAAGCACAATAAGGATCAACATGTTCAATTAACCTACGCTTTGTGGGCCTATCACACGAGCATTCATATGACGATGGGAACAAGACCTTACATCCTCGTTTATGGTGCTACAGTTATCATGCCTTTAGAGTTGGAAATTCCATCTCTACGAGTTTCCCTTAAAGGGTTAATTGATGGTGAGAATTATCAAGCTAATCATTTGGATTAGTTAGAGATGCTTGATGAGTGTCGATTACAAGCCATTGATCATCTTAAAGCTTATCAATGATCATTATCTAAGTAGTATAATCAAAGTGTGTTGCCTATTACCTTCAAGGTAAGTGACCCAGTTCTCTATCAGAATCAAAGAAATGTAAATGCACCGCTTGATCAAAGGGGGAAATTTAGTCCTAACTAGTTAGGCCCTTACATTGTCATCTTTGTGTATGGTTCGGGTGCCTATGGATGGAATGCCTCTAAAAGAGCCTGTTAATTCAGTGCATCTTCATCGATACTATATGTAGTTGTCTAATGTGTCATATGTGTGGTGTTCACTCTCTAAGGGTAGTAGCATTGTATGTGTTGGCATTATTCATTAACACATTATGAAAATTTTTGTGTTATGATGTGACTGTGAGTATGTGAAATATACATACATGTGTCTTACTATGCTATGTATCCATGCATTACATTACAAATTTTAAAGCAATTAGATAATCATTGTATTTAATTAACATACATCCATGTGTGTTCATAAAATTATGATAGCATCTAATGTAAACATACATCCATATACATACATAACATCCATAGCATCAACATACATGAAAATAAAGAAGCATACAAGTGAAAATACACAATGCCATGATATCAAAACTAGTATCTCGTGTATATATATATATAAATAGAAAATGTCATGTACATGTATCATACCATTGTCATCAAAAAGTGAGTGGTTATTGAATATGTGTGTCAAATTCTATACAAAAAAGATCCACAAAACATATATATCTCTCTCATGGCTACAAAATTGATGTACAAAATAGGAGTACCCTAAGGTTGTGGCATGTGGATCCCGGAGCCCTCTGGTTTTGGCTGCGACTATGGTCTGGGGGGGCTGCATAGTGGTGATGGATCTAGAGCGGTGCGAGCATGATCTAGACAGTGCTACATGAATCATGTTGATCTCCCCCTGGAGAGCATATTGTCATCCATGTTTGCATCAGCTCCTACTGTAGCTACTGAACATCTATCGGGATCACGACTATCGACTACCTCATGAGGTCATCAAGATGGTTTTGAAGGATGTCACGTGCCTGCTTAGCAATGTCATCTCTATTCACGACCACGTCTCACTCTATGAGTGTCGTCTATAGCTCCCCCAATAGGTTGTCATGTTGCCCTTAGAGTGTGGTGGTGTCTGCATCTCCTCCTTGATCTATGCTCCTCGCTCCTTGTAAGCGATCCTCAAACGTGCTATCAGATTGAACAAATGGGCATGTTGCCCCACAAAGACTAGCTAGTATGCCTGGAGGACCATCCCCTAGATGGGCATGTTAGGGGCCACCTCTGATATGCACTAGGATATCAACCCAATCCACCCTTGTACATCCTCTGCAACCACAGAGAGAAAGGATATGATCAGTATCACATGGACTATTTGTGTAATCATAAGCAAAGAAAATTAAAAGTACTAAAATATAAACAACATGCTCAGTATACCTAGGTCCCCTGGCTACCAAGCATGATTAGGGTGAGGAGTGCTGCTAGGACCTGTGTCGCTAGTGTTGGAGGCTACTCTTAGTGCTACTAGAGCTTCCACTGCTACAATAGTAGGTGTTGTTGGTGGTGCTAAAAAGATGAGGGTAACTACTAGAGGAGATGATCTACTCCACCATTGGCTCGACCTTGGTGACGTTGTTGGCTGCTCCTCCTCTTGTTGCCTCTCCCCCTCCTCACCCTACTGTCGCCCACCTCCTTAGCCTCTCATCTTGTTCTGTGGTGCCTGTGGTGGCACATCCCCCTGTGGGTCAAGATCCCCTTTGAGGGTATCCTCTAAGAACACTGGACGGGGACAGTGCATGTCCCACCATGCTCTAAAATTTGCATTTATACCAACATTATCTATCAGAGCTATCAGTGGTAGATCTCAATCAGGCTCATCATTTTCTGATGGAACAATATCTGTGATGGAGGGGTGGGGGATATCCCTAAGTCTTGTAGCACTCCTAAAATCTTGTGTATACGTGGGGACTTCCAGAGGGATGGTTTGTACACAACCATGCTGCTACATGACCCAACTCCAATAATAAGGCATAATAATATGGTCATGATGACCTGTGATAAAACAATTTCATTGCAGGTTCCTAAGGTACCTACTATCATCTACCCACTTGAAAAAATGGTTGGGTCTCCATCTCACCCAATCGGGCACAAGGGTATCAAATTGTAAGTGCCAAAACTACAAGTCTCCATGTCTCCACTGCCGTGTCACATTGTACCAATGGGCCATGGGGACAATGTACGGTTGCCTCCACGGGAACCTGACTGGGATCATGCACATGATGTGGGAAAAATACCACACCTGCAGCAATGTGCATGCTATGAGGCTTTGGTAATCATAGTGCATGTACCGCGCCAGCTCCTGGTATAGGTGTGCCAACATGCTGCGCCCCCAAGAAAAGACTGTCCTATGCTCGACCATCTCATGTATGGTATGGATGAGGCCCCTATGTAGGTGAGAGCCTCACCCATCTATGGTGACCTAGAAGGCCACAATCATGACCATCACACTGCACAACAGTGGTGTAGTGGTTCGCACCTAATCATACCAGTGTGTATAAATGTGACCCATGTTGTCACCATTGTCGGTCCATCCTGAGCAGTAGAGGACACCCTCTAATCACTCCCGTGTTGATTGGGTGTCATCTATCACCACCTACCATCCACAGATGGGGAGCCTGAGAATCCAATAAACATCCTCTAATGTAATCATCATCTCTCTAGTAGGTAACTAGAAAGATGATGTGGTGGCATCCCATCACTCCATCAAGGTCATCAGCATCTGCTCATGGTATCACATCTCTAGCATAGTGAACACATGCCAAAGATCAACCTGTTGTAGGTGGATGATCTTATCCTCGTTGAGGCGATCCCTCTACTCATGAACTAGTCAATATGCTCGCCCACTGGGATGCTCCTGAATCTTAGGATAGTCCTGTAAAAAATGAAAAATGCTTAGGTTAGAACATGGGATTTTGAAAGAAAATGTGGAAGCAAAAAATTACTATGGACTTTTGCACACCATGTAGACATCTATGCGCTGCGTATTGTGCCATTCTACCATTGAAGCCTCAAGGATGCCAATGCTTTCTCAGGATGACAATGCAAAAATGGGACACTAGCACATTTCTTAGCTGCCAGTGCAGAAAAAGATCCCTGTGCAACTCGAGCAGAAAAAAAAAGCCTAAAAATATGCTAAAATGTACTAAAAATGAGGTTTCAAGACCTACTTGGTCCACCTCTTAACCCTCAATGATATCCTCCCTCAATTGCTCTAACCTCAGTGCCTTGTACTCCCTCTTGCTCGACATTTTACTAACTTTTCTCTCACAAAAGTCAACAATTTCCTCGCAGTGAATAGTGAAAATGATCCTTCTCGGGGCCCAGCTAGGTATATATAGGCCCCTGAGGGCCCATTTTCCCTAGAGTTTGTGGCTCCCCGGTTTCTCCTGAATTTACCCCACCTAGCTGGGGGCAAACTCAAGAGGGGGAATATAGTCACCTCTTTACCATATTTTTCTTTTGAATCATCAAATTTTTCTTGACCATTCTTCTCATTGTTGTAGCTTCTAATTTTTGAAACTAACTTAAATTTGAGTTTTGTAGATCATAATCTCACAACTAGTCTCGCACTATTTGTCAAGCTTAGTTGCTAGGGGACACCTTCGGTACCGACTAGCTCAACCTTGGTGACCTTTGAGGCACTTTTCCTTGGCATGCAAATCCATAAAATTTCAAGTTTGGGTAAAAAAATTCATCTCTACTTTAGTGTGGCTAATTTTTTTCAAAATTGATCCCACTAAAGTGGGGGGAAAAATGTAATGTTACAAAATTGCACCTAGGGGCGGTTCCATGTTTTTGCACTTTCCCTAGCATTTATGATGCCTAAACATATTAATGGAAAAAATACCATGGGTTGGAAGTTCACAATTTTGAATCCATGTGGACCAGTAGTGAAGAAACAACAACCTAATGACATGTTTCTCAAAAAATGATGCCTTGGACGCCTGCGCGACACACAAACATCTGTGCGGTGCGCTAGCATGCCAACGGTTTTCTGAGTTTGAAACAAAGAATCTCGAATCTTGACTCTTGACACATGTCCTAGCAGTCATATTTTTGGGTGTAACGACTCTTTTCCACCCCTACATGCAACAAAACCCCTCATTTTCTCTCATTTTGGGGTCCAATCCATTCAATCAAGCTCTCTCTCCAATTTCACTCAATCTTTCTCCATTCTTGACAAGCAACACTTCTACAAGCAAAGCTCTGTCGAACTAAGGTCCCTTCAATAGTTGTAGCTCTCTAGCAAGCATTCAACGGTGCATCTATGTGCTCCAGAGAGGACCTAGGCCCATGGGTAATGCTCTCTCTCTCACTCCTTTCTACTTACATCTCTTGTTCATTTGCTACTTAGTGGTGTGAGTTCTACTCCTAAAGTGGGTTTTTCTTTCACCACATGCTTTGTCCATTTTAGTTACACCACTTTTCTATTTGGCTGCCCGTGGAGGTGGGAACACCAAAATGAGGGTTTGACTGAGGCAAGCCTCTATACAGCCCCAAAATTTTCCCCTCGTTCTTCTGTGTGTACGTTGTGAAGTGGAGCTTGGAGTGAAGAATCAAACATTCGATTGAGGGTTAGTTTTCTCCAAGTTCTCCTTATGCTTTTATTACAGTTTTTGTTCTCTCTTTGATCATTCTATTTAGTAGACCTTAGATTCATGTTAGGAAGAGAGAATTTATTTTGTCTATCTGAGCTCCTAAGGTTTTTGTAGCTTAGGACGCTAGTGCGCTAGTTGGAAGACAATACACCGTGTTGGCATCCTAAATTCATGTTGTCATCCTTTGGATGAGAGCTCCTCAATCAGAGGAAGAAATCTGGAAGTTTCACTCTCTCGGGATCTGAAGTAGTTTTCTTTGAAAGTTAGCTTGTATACATTTCCTTTGCAATTTCTTCATTTGGCTTATCTTTAGGTGGATAAGGGAATTTCATTCCTTGGTGATCTCTTGAGAATGAAGAGACCCGTATGCAATGAATCCCTCTTATCTCACAATGATATAGTGTCATTTATTGATATTCACACTCATGCATCAAGAGTGAATCATGTTTTTGAGGAGAAGTTTGGTCACTTTAATCTTGATATTCTTGAGACTCATGTTGAACTTCCAGATTCTCCACCTATGGCTTCTTCAAATTTTAGTGTTTCCATGGATTTTGATGCTTCTAGTACTTTGATTTAGTAGCATACTCATAGTGTTTTAGATCTTTCTTTGTGGGATGATTGCTTGATAGGTATATCAGACTTGTTTATGGAGTCTCACATTTCAAATTTGGAGGAAAAATTTGAGGTGTAACATCTCCTCTTTGATGATAATTACATGTATAAGCATGAATTTGCACCCTTTACACAAATTCCCCTTTTACACTTCCTCACCTTAGAAAACCAAATTTGAAGGCAAAATTCCACATCAACTCACTACCTCCATTGCATTTGGCATCTATCTTTTGCATCGGTAGAGGAATATTTTTCGGGGACACTCGCACAACGCATAGATGTTTGCGCAGCGCACTGACGTCCCTAACGGATTCCTACATCTAAAGTTGGAAAAGGCGTTACACTTCCCATTGGGGTCAGTTTGTAATGTCCCTCTTCGACCAACTGATCTCGAAGATGCTTGATTCTTCCTCATTCTTACTTCAAATGCATTCCTTCTCATTCCATTCCATCCCCTAGCAATCTTCTTCACAATTTCTAGAAATTTCACTCTCATTCTTAGCTTTCAAACAACACTTTGGCACTCCATAGCAGCAACAACAACACTCCATCAAATCCGTAAAGCAAGTCTGGAACAAGCCATTGCAACAGGGGCTTGAGGTTTTGCAACACCTCCCTTCATCACAATTGAGGCTGTTGTGATTATTCAAGCTCTCTTTCTCCATCATTGGCTAGTGAGCTCTTGATGGAGGTGGTAACATTTTCACTCCTCTCCTTTATGATTTGGTTGAGTAACACTTTACTGTTTTGTAGTGTTATTGTGTTCTCTACTTTCTTTTCTCCTTTACCATATTTTTCTCTCTATCGTTGCTATCTGGTTGTTCGTGGAGATGGAAAGACCAAAAAGTGGGTCTAACTAAGGCATACCCCTATACAGCCCCCAACAATTTTCCCTCTTTCCTATGTGTAGGTGGATGTGCATTTGGAGCTAGATGGAAAATAAGCTCTTTTGTGAGATTATCTTTGTCACCTCAACTTTAATATATTTACTTAAACATATTCATTTGTATCTCTTACTTCATAGCTCTATTTTGTTCCCTTAGAAATCACTAGCTAGGTTGTCAGCTTGTTTTCTGGCGGTTCTTACTATGTTTTTGGTCCTCTAGTCGTATAGACACCAGCGCACCTAAGAAATTCCAACACGTTGCATTGTCATCCTAGAACCGTACTTTCGTCCTCAGGCAGAGAGTTACCTAAGGTACAGTGTTGAACCTGAAAATCGGCTCGCCTAGCCCCATTCTAGATTTCGGGTCTGTAGAGTGATTGAAGGACCTTATAGTCCTCATCATTCTTTCCCTTCATCTAAAAAACATTCCTTTAAAGTGAGGTAAGTTAGGGCATCCTTCCGTGCTTGGCTCTTTGTGACGTGGGGCCTTGAACATGGTTGGTCCCCCTCTCTTACATTCTTGGTGAACCCGACATGAACCATCTTGGTTCCATTTTGCGATAGTAAAAGAACCATTCCTTGTATTTTAGGAGTGTTGTAGGTGTGAGTGTTGTGAGGATCCTTTCCTCGCAACCCAACCTGCGACCCCTAGTAGGCGTAGTTGGAAGTGTTGGTGTGTGGCGACTGATCATGCTATACTGTACATCCCAGCATGTATCCTTGCCGAGAAAAAAATTCCTTCTACTTTTTTCCGTCGTCACCGGAAAAAGGAAAAATCAACGAAAAAAGATAAAAAACTCGACTTTGTAGAACCCTAATCTGGAAGCTTCTAAGCTTGTTAAAATGGGTTCAGATGGGTGTTATAGGATGATGAAAAACGTGATTATTCGCAAGATTGTAATAGGGTTTTGCACTAGATAAAGAAATTATTAGATGGCTGTGGTTTGGTGGATGTAGCCCGGATTGGGTGAACCGCGTTAAAGTCTCTGTGTTATAATTTATTCTCTGTGCTATAGTTTCTCTGTTTATTAATTAAATCTACATTTAATTGTTAGATATATGCCTTTCTAACCCTAACAAGTGGTATCAGAGCGGGTTGTGTTTTGATTATTGTCTGTAGGAAGGTCTCATGGTTGAGTGGGAGTAATGGCAGACGAGGGTAAGAAGGTTGATAAGTTTAATGGGAAGAACTATCAGTTATGGAAGATGCAGATGGAAGACTATCTCTATCAGAAGGATTTACGACGGCCATTGGAAGGGAAAACCAAGAAACCCGTAGCAATGTCTGATGAGGACTAGGATATTTTGGATAGAAAGGCTCTTGGCAGTATTCGTTTATGCCTGGCACAATCGGTGGCGTTCAATATTACAACAACAAAGGCAACTAAAGAGTTGATGGAAACCTTGGCAAAGTTATATGAAAAGCCTTCCGCTTCAAATAAGGTATTTCTTATGAAGCATTTATTTAATATGAAAATGGTAGAAGGTGGGTCAGTTACTGATCATTTAAATGAGTTTAATACGGTCACCAGTCAATTAACCTCTGTAAAAGAAAACTTTGATGAAGAAGTTAGGGATCTTTTGATTCTGTGTTCTTTGTCTGAAAGATGGAATAGCTTGGTAATGGTTGTTAGAAATTTTGTTTCTGGTTCGAATACATTGAAATTTGATGATGTTGTTGGTGTTATTTTGAGCAAGGAAATTCGTAGGAAAAGCTTAGGTGGAACATCCACATCAAGAAGTGTTTTGAATGCAGAAAATAGGGGAAGAACAAAGGAGAGAGGAAACAATTCTGGAAATTGTGGGAAGTCATGAGGAAAATCAAAGGACAAATCGTCCCAATCTAGAGGCAAGAGGAATTGTTGGTATTGTGGTAAGCTGGGTCATATAAAGAAAGATTGTTGGTCTTGGAAAAATAAAGAAGGAGACAAAAGGAAAGGAAGTAAAGAGGCAAATGTGGTAAGTAATAAATCTGATGAGGATGCTTTGATTCTTTCCCTTGATAATGTTGATGATTCTTGGGTGTTAGATTCAGGGGCTTCATTTCATACTACCACCCATAAAAGTTATTTTCTTGATTATGTCCAAGGGGATTTTGGGCTGGTTTATTTAGGAGATAACGAACCCTGTCAAATTGTTGGAAAGGGAAGAATCAAGATTAAGTTGCAAAATGGGAATCATTGGCTACTACATGAGGCATGTTCCAAAAAGTTAAGCAAAATTTAATTTCACAGCGTGGCAACCAGATGATGAAGGCTGTGTTGTTGCATTTAAAGATAAAATTGGAAGGTCGCCAAAGGCGCCAGTGGTAGAAAAAGGTGAAAGTAGAACCTTATATCTTTGTACGCCACATCGCTCCTCTTCTACTTCACCGTTACAAAAGAAGGTCATCAAACAGCAAACGCTGTCATACCAACATAAAGATCATACAATTGCTGTGGACTCTGAATCAACACTGTGGCATAATAGACTTGGGCATATGAGTGCAAAAGGTATGAAAGTACTTCATTCAAATAAATTTTTACCAGGTCTAAAATGTGTTAATATGGATTTCTGTGAAAGTTGTGTGTATGGAAAACAAAAGAGAGTAATTTTTCTCAAGGATGGGAAGCAAAAGAAAGATGAGAAATTGGAGCTTGTGCATACGGATGTATGGGGACAAGCTCAAGTATCTTCTCTCGGTGGCTCTTTGTATTATGTTACATTCATTGATGATGCAACTAGGAAGGTATGGATTTATTTTCTTAGGCATAAATCTGATGTATTTGAAACTTTTAAAAAATGGAGAAGCTTGGTTGAGAATGAGACGGGTAAAAGGATAAAATGTCTTAGATCTGATAATGGTGGTGAGTATTGCAGCAAAGAGTTTGAATATTATTGTTCCTCTAATGGTATTCATAGGCAAAAAACGGTTCCACAGACTCCACAGGAAAATGGAGTGGCTGAGCGCATGAATAGAACAATAATGGAGCATGCACGGACTATGAGATTGAATGCTGGTCTACCTTTAAAAATGTGGGAAGAGACTGTAAACACTATTGTTTATTTAATTAATAGAGGTCCCTCTAATCCTTTGGGTTGTGGTATTCCAGAGGAAGCATGGAAAGGTAAGAAGGTGAGTTATTCTTTTCTCAAAACCTTCAGTTGCGAAGTATTTTCACATGTATATTTTGAAAATAGAACCAAGCTTGATGCAAAATCAAAGAAATGTATATTTGTTGGATATGGCATTGATGAATATGGTTATAGGCTTTGGGATTTTGAAAATCAAAAAATTGTGAGAAGTAGGGATGTCATATTCAATGAGAAAGTTTTGTACAAAGATCTATTGCTGCAACATGAGAAGAGAGAAAATGATTATGCAGTGTTGGATGATATTCCAAACAATGATGTTTCAGTGGTTCCTCATGCTGGGCAACAACAACAACAACAAATACCACAAACTCCTGTGAATGTTAGACGATCTTCAAGGATAAGTAGACCTCTAGAAAGATTCTCTCCCTCTTTGTATACTATTTTGTTAACTGATGCTGGTGAACCGGAATATTATGATGAAGCTATGCAGGTGGATACCAAGGTTCAGTGAGAGCATGGAATGGAAGAAGAAATGGACTCCTTGCTAAAAAATTAGACTTGGGAATTATGCAAGTTGCCTGTAGGTAAAAATGCTTTACCAAACAAATGGGTTTATACGCTGAAAGAGGAGGATGGAGGTAAGAAGAAATTTAAAGCTAGATTAGTTGTAAAGGGATTTGCACAGAAAAAGGGTATTGATTTTGATGAGATTTTTTCTCCAATTGTTAAAATGACTTCTATTCGTATTGTTTTAAGTATTGTGGTTGCTAAAGATTTGCATTTAAAACAACTTGATGTTAAAACAACCTTTCTCCATGGTGATTTGGAAGATGAAATATATATGGAACAACCACAAGGATTTGAGGTCAAAGGTAAGGAGAAACTAGTGTGCAGATTGAAGAAAAGTTTATATATTTGCCACAAGCACCTCGCAATGGTAATTGAAACTGATAGTTTTATGGTCGAGGAAGGATATAAATAGGTGCATCATGATCATTGTGTTTATTTTAAGAGGTTGGATAATGACAACTACATTATTTTATGTTTATATGTTGATGACATGCTTGTAGCTGGGTCTAACATGGATCACATAAGTGAGCTAAAACAACAGTTAGCAAAATATTTTTCTATGAAGGATTTGGGGGCAGCAAAACAAATCCTTGGTATGAACATTTGTAGAGATAGGAAAAATAGAAAATTGTCTTTATCTCAGGCTAATTATGTTGAAAAGGTGTTGCAGAGATTTCATATGGAGAATGCAAAAGCTATCAACACACCTTTGCCTAGTCATGTTAAATTGACTAAGGATATGTGTTTGAAGACACAAGAGGAGGAAGAAAAAATGTCCAAGGTACCATATGCTTCAGTTGTAGGTAGTTTAATGTACGCCATGGTATGCACGAGACCAGATATTGCACATGTCGTAGGAGTTGTTAGCAGGTATTTGAGTCATCTCAGAGTTGAGCATTGGAATGCGATAAAATGGATTCTCAGGTACTTGAGAGGTACATCCAATAAATGTTTATATTTTGGGGGCTCTAATATTGATTTAAAAGGCTATGTTGACTTAGATTTGGCAGGGAATATAGATACCAGGCTAAGTACCATAGGTTATGTATTTACAGTTGGTGGGACAATAGTGAGTTGGATTTCTCGATTGCAAAAGGTGGTTGCTTTATCCACCATAGAGGCAGAGTATGTTGCTACAACAGAGGTGGAAAAGGAGGTGATATGGCTACAACTTTTCATGGATGAGTTGGGAAAACAATAGGCTGGAAATTACTTGTTTACAGACAGCCAACGTACTATACATCTTGCAAAGAATTTTTCCTTGCATTCTAAAAGAAAACACATACAATTGAGATATCATTTCATTCGGTTGATGTTGGAGGATGGACATGTCAAGCTAGACAAGATACATATAGATGCCAATCCAGCGAATATGTTTATGAAGGTGGTGACAAGGGAGAAGCTAAGGTCCTC
>VDFB02000008.1:286121314-286266685 GCA_007258455.2 Sequoia sempervirens
TTTGTCAGTCATCAATCATTTTTAGGTATATTCTTTGTTTTAGGTACATTCTTTGAGGAAAGCCTGGGTACAGGTTAGGCTTCACCATTTTGATCCACTAACAGTTTTGCTGCCGGAATCTGCTTGTTTTTCCACTATGCTGTGGTTCAGATTTTGCTCATGTAATAAGTCCGAGCTTACTAGAATGAAATTTATCATGTGGACCGATTGGAGGATACAAAGAAGAAGAAATAATGTGTATATATATTTTTTTGAAAGTTTCCATTTTTGGATATGAAAATGGTTTCTCATAATTTTTCTAGATTAGATCGTGTTTTCGTTTTTCATCAACATTTCAGATCACATTCTAACCCAACAACTAATGTGTTCCGTCACTGATTAAACAGGTTGATCTTAAACAACTGGCACTTTCTTTGTTATTTGGGAGGTTAGAACTCCAGTTGCTGTTTCCTTTAAGCGATTAAACACTCTGTGATATATAGATTATGGCCTGCTGCATGTTCCCATGATTGTTATAGCCTATTATAAAAGTCCAGCGATATAAACCTTACAGAAAGTCTGTTATAGATCCTTTTTCCTAATCTCTTTCTCTTCTTAAATAAAGTTTCTGGTATAACCATCCACTGTCTTTTGAGAAATTTAAAAAGCTTGTGGCTTTTTCATGAGTCAAAGCTCATGCTGTGACTGAAGTAAGTAGGATTGCTCAAGATTGAAAATCTAAGGTCACTCAGCATGGCCTGCCATGGTGAGTAGTCGCACTCATTGAAAATATTATTCAGGATGTATGCCATGGTATTAAAAGCTGGATATAGCTGGAATCGGTGCTGTTCATGTATGTGAAAGCTGCAACCAGCTGTTTCTGTCCAAACATCTGTTTAGAACTAACCATGTCGACACATGCTGCACACTTTAGTAGTAGTTGGAGATATTAAAATGTAAATGTTTTTTTGAATTATTTTTCCTCATTCAGTGCCTCTGATATATATATATAAAAGTGGGTTTACAAAAATATTCACTATGTGGGTTCTCCTGTCTGAGCCATTATTGAAGTATTGGTACACTGTATTTAATGGTTTTTGGACCATGGTTTGACTAGTGCAGATATTTTTGTTTTTGTTTTTGTGTTGGCACAGGTGGGGCTGCCCCCCAGGCAGGTTTCCACTGACATTTGATGCAGAAGAGACTTGTTATCTTGTGAAGGGAAAAGTGAAGGCTTATCCAAAAGGGTGTTCAGATTACATTGAGTTTGGTGCTGGTGATTTGGTAGTTTTCCCAAAAGGATTGAGCTGCACATGGGATGTATCTATTGCTGTTGACAAACATTATAAATTTGATTGATCACTTATGATGTAACTTCTTTTACTTTCCAACCTTTACTACAATGCCAACACATTCAACTGGGTGCAGATCGGGTTTCTGATAAGGCATTTCTAGACCGAAGTTAGAATTGGGTTTTTGAGGTTCCAATTCTTATAACTTTGTATTTCATCTGGGTAATAAATTCCGAGACTGTTAATTCACAAGTGCGCGCATTTTCAAGAAATCTATCTCATAAATATTGCTTGACAATTGATGACATGAAGTATACATGATATAAGAAACTTTATTTCCTCGTTAGCTTTTGATAAGTCTGGGCATGAAGTATAAGAACTTTCATTTCAATGCATTTTAAAGTTAGGTATTTAATTGTAATAGGCTATTTTATATTTAGTTATGTGTTTATTTTAAGGAAATGTCTTGATATATGTATATATTAACAAATGTGATAATTTTGTGTGAAATCAGACTCGTTTATTTAATCTTTTATATGCACGTTCCAATATATCTAGCCACTATCTTATTTCTATATATACATATCTCAATACATTCACTAAACCTTATATTTACTATACTTATTCACACACCTACCAATATATAATCATTATGCACTTGAATTCAACCACTTGCCCATCTTGTGTCATTTCTATGGTTGTGGACTTAACCTTTTTCTTGAAACTTAAAAATTAGAACTTTGGCTAACTGGTCCCCTTTATTTTCTTTCCTTAAGCTAACTAAGTACACATTTGGTGCAATTTGATGCTATGTGCTAGTATTTAAAGGTTTTCAATTGCGTTCATTTCACATCTCCTCATCTCCAAGCATATTTACATATCATTTGCATTGCAACACTTCAAGTAGTGCACTAAAAATAATCTAGATATGCAGGAGCATTATAGGAGTGCATGCATATATGAAATGTGATGGTTTTTATTGTTTACACAAATTTTCATTGGTTGACCTAAGAGGATGTGTCCCCTAGTGACACATTGACATTCTAAACAAGGTATTCTTCAATATTGCTAATATTCAAATATTAGAAAGGGTAAATGGGCCCTTGGTCAACTAGTGAATTTGAATGGTTTTGAATGAGCCAACCAAAAATCAAGTCTTGTTGAGTGCAAGGCCCCGACATGATAAGGGATGAGACTAGGACTGTGCCTTAGGTGACTTTGGTAGAATGCATACCCCTCAGTCTTTGGCTCTTAGCCAAATTTATTTCAACCAATGGGTCATTCTCTCATATCAGATAACCAATATATATATAAGAAAGGAGTAGAGTAGGCATACATCATTGGATAAATCCTTATTTTTACATCATGGATTCTCATGGTACTTTATTCTTCGATTCCATTCATACATCCATCAATGATTTTAACATGTTTAAACACTTTTTTGCATGTGATCCTTCCATTCCTAATACAATCATGATATTTTACAATACAAAGGTGATCATGTTGTCCATGGTAACATTTCACAATTACATATATTTATTTTCTTCATTTAGGGGTTTGATCATTACCTTTTGTGTCGCCAAAAATTGTATACTCTTGAAGAAAGAGACAATTTTACAGTAAACTTGGTCCTACTTTAGACACCTTGTATCATTCACCCCTTAAAAATTGCATTTATAGGCCCCTAATGCTCATGATTTTGGACTTTGAGGGCTAATTCACTCACAAATCACTTAAATCCCAACAAATAACATTCAAACCACTCAAATTTCATGAAACACACCAAAAAAAATCCCTAGTGGGACTAAGTTGCCCAAGGTGGCGACTTAGTCCCTTTTGGGGTATTTTCCACTTTTGAGCAGGAATTTCACCAATTCAATTTAATTTTTTAGTGGATGTCAGCCTCTTAGGTCTAAATAACCAAAAAATTAGGTGTTAATGCCTATAAATACAGATTTTAGGTCATTTTTCACATCTTCTAGTCATTTTTACAAAGCAAAAATCAAAAGTCAAGAGAAAAAGTATCTTTCACAAGAAGATTCAATAGCATTTTACAACAAAGTTGAAGCTTAGGAGTAGCAAACTAGGGTTTTTGCAGGTCTTCAAGCTCACTTTTTTGTTCAAGATCTCACATTACAAAGGGTTGATCATGTATGCCTATGGTGAATCATGGAGAAATCTAGGTTGAGGAGATGCAACTAGCCATCAAATCACACCTAATGGCTTGTTTTCAAAGTGATTCCATCTTCCATTTTCTCTCTATTTTATGACTTAAGGTTTGTATTACATTTGCATGTCATTTACACTCATTTGAAATGTTGTAGGGTTTCTTGCATTGAAGTCTTGCATTATTCAAGTGCCATTTGTTCATCTTATTCTAGCACATTAGAATAGGGTTTTATCTCACTTCATCTTTTCTTAGTCCTAGACACACTTAAGGCTAGGGTTTTATGCAAATTTTGTCTTTCACAAAGTTTAAATACCAACTAGGGGTTTGACTGACTGAGGCAAACCCCCCATTAAAAATTAAATTATCTTATGTTTTCAGGGTTTTTCAAAGATTTAGATCCAAATTTCCATCAAAAAGCAAAGTGCGGGTTGTGGGCTTCCGTTTCCACTTTTAGATTTGTAGAAAATCCAAAGTGGACTAAGTCGCCCATAGTGATGACTTAGTCCCACTGCAATGCTTTTTCAAGATTTTTTGCAATTTCAGGTACCCATTTGGCAGAAACAGCTTCCTAGGCAGTTTCCTTGGTTTGGCACTAAGTCGCCCAACCTAGTGTATGTCTCCCAGTTGGCTCAAAAATTAAAATTTCTAGAATTTTTGAGGTCTCTACAATCCTCAGTTAGTTGTTCATTAGTTTTTAGGTGCATAGTTTCTATCTTACATCTTAATTTTGTCCTTTATTGCATTTGTTTCATATTTCTGCATATCACACTGTGTTTTCCAACACTTTGCATTTCTTAGGTTTTGCATCATTAGATCACTTTATTTTTAGATCAGTACATTAGTGCATCATAGTTTGACATATTACATCTCATTTACATTAACTTCAAATGAGTGTTGAAATTTACATTTTGGACCCCTCCCCTTTCTCCTTTTAGGTGAAAAACCCTAGATGGAGCAAAGTAGTGTGTGGGCAACCCAAAATCATTGTCCACACCTTCCCTTTTCTACTAGATACTATTACTTCACTCATCCATCATTATCACTTGCTACATATCTCTTATATGGAGAATAATAATAGTGTGTTTGATTATAATTGTATTTTACCTTTAAGCACCCTTCCTTCACCTATTCAACTTCATTCTGCATCTACTATGAAGCATTACACATGATATACTCACACTTCCATTACTATAGATGATTTGGTGCACTCATAACATAGTTGCAATTTATGATACTCTATTTGCATGTCATATGGATTATGCTTCTCCATTCTTCAAATCTCATACTAAGCAACTAGCTCTACACCTAGACATTGCACATATAGGTTATGGAAAATATGATCATTCTTGTAATAGATTCACCAACGTTTCTTTTTGTGATTTTATATGTTCCTTAAAAAATCATAAGAAGTCTTAAAGGATATTCTAGAGTGCACAATTGTTTCATCTACTTTTACTCCTAAGGACTTAGCCTTGATGTTACAACCAATACTTCAAGAAAATTCCTTAATATCCTTTATGCTTCATGAGTTACCATCCTCACATATGATCCATGAGTTTAGTCCATTATATATTGTATTGAGGTATGGAGATATTATATGAAATATGCACTAGTGGAGAATGGAGCTAGATTGAATATATCTAGTTGAATGTTTCTTGATGTGATCCAGGTTAGTTACTCTAATTCCCCAAAATCTAAGGTTTAAGGGTAAAAGCACAAACCTGTGTCACACTTTATAAAGGAATCGACCAACAGCAAAAAAAATTCTGAACTTCGACCACATAAAAGTGGTCTTTATGTTTTGAATTTCAAAATGGTGTAAACTAATGAAATGTAGAAATTTTGGTGTAGTTTATTCCTGTAATTTTTAAAATTTAAAAAATTGTTTTTATTATGTTTTTATCAATTTAAGGACAAATTTTGGAATGCTGAAAATTTCATAAAAGAGTGACTTCACGAGCCGTAAAGAAACAAATTGAAAAAAACTTCATTTCTCCCTCTTTTTTTTTTTTCCAAATAGGTAATTTCAATATCTTGTGCATGGAAAAAAAAAATCACATTTTGATGTATATTTTTCTCGTAATAACGTTTTAAAGTCAAACATGTCAGAATTTGATAGTTTTCACGGACCGTAAACTAATTTCAATTTTTTTAATCATTTTCAAAAAACAAAACATACCCTTTTGAAGTAGACTCTCTCCTCTTGTGCCCCATATAAGATTTAAAACATTTTAATAAGTTTTACTATCTTTTTTTTAATATCTAATCAGCCTCTTTTTTTTTTATTTTTTAAACCTACTTGCATTATTTTAAAAATAAAATATATTAAAACTAATCAAAATATTATAAAAATTATATATTTGGATTCTACACTTCGAGCTCTACAAAAGGATATTTTTATTTTTTGCAAAAAGATCAACTGACTAGAGAAATACTCTATCAAAGATGAATGTTTCAGAAAATTCTGAGAAATGATGAGTTGGCTGACATGTAGGATGCCAACTAGGCATTTTCGGCCGACGGTTTTCGGTCAAGAAGGTTTTGGCCGAAACCTTCTCGGTTGATATTGGCTCGACCGAAAATAAATCAATTGAAAACCTATCGACCGATAAGAACTCGGCCAAAAATGACTTGAAATAAAAATAAAATAAAAAATTCTTTCTAATTTCTCAAATTAAGAAAATTCAAAAACAACAAATATTTCAAAATCTTCAACTATTTTCAATTAAAGAAGGTTTATTTTGACATTTTAGAAGTTTTATAATTTCAGAAATTTAGAAGACTTATTTCGGCAAAAGAAAAGGCATTTGGACAAGAGGAGAGATATTTTTAAGGTATGTATTGATCTTCAACTTATTTAATTGATTACGCTTTTATGAAAAATGCATTTGAAGTTTGTTTTCACTATTTTTTTTAATTAAAATATTAACATCAAAGAAATATTTGTAGAAATATATTTATAAAGAATTAGATAGAAAGAAGATTATTTTATTTTATTTACATTATTTATTGAACAATTATTTTATTTATTTAAAAATTGTTTGAATATGAATGTATTTGTTGTTTTCACTATTTAAATTCTTAGATTTCATTATTATTGATCACCAATTCTATGTTCTTCCATTCTTGTTCTTACATGTCCTCCTTAAATACCTATGTTTTATTAAATTTACCTTTGCCTTTACTTTTATTTCCAATGTATATACATAAAATTAACATACTTATGAAATTAGTAAATTTATATAAAAAACATCAAAGATATTATTATCAAGAAGTTTATTTATTTATTTGAGAATTATATATAATTTTAAGTGTCTCTTATGTAAAACTATATATTTATAAAGAATTATTTCAAGAGAATTATATATAATTTTATTTGAGAATTATATAGAATTTTATTTGAGAATTATATAGAATTTTATACACATGTATGTATTATTCAATTAAAATTGTTTTATGTTTTGCATGTTTATGTTTATTAAAGACATTTGTTTAAATATTTTATGTTTATGTTTTGCATCTAGTTACAAGCTTTTTAAAATATTTATGCTATATTACCGGTACATGTTTCATGGAAAGCTCATGTGTGTACAAATTTGTATGTAGGCATGAATTCAAATTTGAGTGTAATTTGTGATGGCAAATCCAAGGGCTAGATCGAGGAAGTATGATCGAACATGAGTAAGACAAAGAAAGAGAAAAGCGGATGAAGGAACATCTACTGAACAACAAACCATGGAAAATATTGATGATCAAGGTGACGTATAGGTACAAGAACAAACTGAACCTAGTACTAATATAATTTTTTTGGACTATGGTATGGAAAATCTGATGGAGATGGATGAAGATTCTCTTTTCAATAATATTTCATCTGAAGATATGTTATCTGAAAGCACATTAAAATTACACTCTAAAAAAATATGGGATGAATTTTTTGAAGATAAATCTCTAATAGGAAGAGCACAGTTAGTTGCAAAGTTATTTAGACGAAAAGAAATGACCTTTGTTTTGGAGTTGTTAGGGGTTGATAATAGGAAAAGGTCATTAGATTTAAAACAAACAATTGCTGAAAACCTGCAAGAAGAATTAGAATGTATTGAAAAGAAGAGTCGATCTAGTGATTTAAGTGTTGCACGTAGAGCGTTGATGACTGTAATTTCTAGTAAGAAATTATCACATAGAAGACAAGTTCAAGCAATTTATGAATTACTAAATGTTTCTAGGAGAACTGTTCAAAGGTATATTGAAAAGAGAAATGAAATAGATGGAAAAATTTAGAAAAAATGGGTAAATATTTGTAGGGTTCATCAAAAAGATAGAATTTCAGAAGATGTAAAGAAACAAGTAGTTGAATATTGGACCACCCACTCTCGTGTTTCTTCCAATAGAAGGGATACTATACAAATAATAGGTGATGATGGTACACAAATTTCTCATCCAAAACATTTTATAGATAGAACACAAAGTGAACTTTTTGAAGCATTTAAACAAGAATTTTCAAATGTGAAGATTTGTTAAAGGATGTTTGAAACACTACGACCATCATTTGTACGTATAAATAAAGTATGTGAAACTTGTTGTTGTCGAAATCATGTTGAATTTGATCTACACCTACAATCATATAGAAAATTTATGGCAGCAAAAGATCAAAATTTAGCCATCCTTGGAAGCACAACACAATTTGTGAAGTCTCTTCTACGTGAAAAATTAGAAAATTCGGATGAATTCAATGTTCAAGGTATAAAAAATGTATGTAATGATTGTGGAGATTTGAAGAATCTTTTACATGTTGACAATAATGAAATGCAAGTTACTTGGAAGAGATTTGAATGTGAGACATATTTAACGAAGTCAAGAGTTGAGACTAAAAAAGTTGTTCTCAAAGAGAGTGGATTGCCTTACAATGAATTCATAAGTAAATTTCGCAATATCATATATCTAGCATTGTCATGGTGCAAGATGGCAAGCTAAGCAATTTCGTTATTCAAAGAATTGTTTTCCACCAGGTTGTATTCTCTCTATTGGAGATTTCTCAGAGAACTATACATTTAGTCCTCAAACTGAGATCCAAAGTCAATATTATCATTCAAAGCAAGTTGTAATCTTCGTGCAAGTTTGCTACGGGCATGCAAAGTTAGCAGTCAATGGAATACAAAGTAGCAAAGATGATAGAATTATCGTCAAAGAGGTTCACTTTTATATCAATGATGATACAAATCATGATAGAAGCTATGTAGCTCATTGCTTCAAAATGTTTTTTGAAGACCTAAGACGATGTGGCATAAATCAAGAACAACACTGGATATGGTATGATGGATGTGCTGGTAAGTACATTGTTTTTTAAATTATTATTTTTAATTTATATTTACTTTTAACTTTGAGACTTAAATTGTTTGATTGCTTAAATCTATATATATAATTACTTTTTTGGGGCTAATTTGGTTTTCAATTGTTTAATTATTTGTAACTTCACAGGACAATTTAAGTCTACAAGAGCCTTTGTTTGGTTAAGCAATCAACATGCTAGACGCAACACCAACTTTTTGTGGAATTTTTATGAGAGTGGACATGGAAAAGGAGAGCACAATGGAGCAGGAGCATGTGTGAAGCGTGCACTTCGTCAACATGAACTTGTTGGTATGTAAAGTTTTCACCATATATATATATATATGTCCAATTTAGCTTGATATTTTTTAAAAGATTAGATATATATATTTAAAAACTAAATTAAATTCTTTTAAGTTCCTTGAAAGTAATAGGTGACAAATTGTACCAACTTGTGTGTAACGTGTAGGTAATGCCATACAGAATGCAAACGAAATTGTTGAATGGTGCAAAAGTCATTTTTTTGCTCGTGACTCAACATACAACACACGGTATTTTTGGGAAGTACAGCTACATGTCTAGTCAAAATTTGTTAAAAATTTGAATTTCAAAGTTCAAGTACGTACATGATTTCAAATTGAATTTTCAAGTTTGAATTTAAACAGATATTGATCGATCAAATCCTTATAATTTTCAAGCAATTCATGGTATTAGAAATCTGCATCAAATCATGGCAACAGGGAGTAGTAGGCCTTATGTAATTAATGTGAGAGAAAAATCATGTTTTTGTATTGATTGCATTGAGGACAATGAAAATATTGATCAATGTGAGAATATTAGAGATGGGTATGTTTTACAATGGGAAATGAAACAATTAATATCAATGCCTCCTTTTGCTAAAGATGACAATGTTGATGTCTACGATCCACTATATTTAGTTGATTACGAATGTGTATCTGACTTAGTTGTTATAGGTATGGAAATTGATTAATTTAGTTAAAATCAAGATTTATATATATATATATATATATATTCTATGTTTAAGTAAGTTTCAAATATAAAATATAAATTTTTACAACTTAAATGTATAATTTACTTTATGTATATATGTGGTGTGTGTACAGGAGATATTTTCGTTGTAGTTGTAGATCCTGAAAATGTGGAAGGTGTAGATTACTATCTACTAAGATGTATGCAACAAAAAAAGCAAATTGGTCGAATCGATGATAGATGTTGATGGACAAGAGTGTCCCTTTCGATCAGTCGTTATTGAAGGCACATATTATCAACAAATAAAGATAGATAAAAATGGTATTATATTTGTTGATTATAGGCCAAGACAAAAGGTTCTACATTACAGTCACTTAGTTTTGGCAACAAAAATAAATTTAGAAACTTTACCTAAAAGAGGACGTGCCAAACAAAAGTGGAGGTTGCCTATTGAAGATCATGAAAAGATTTTAGAGATAATTAAAGATAGAGAGGATCCAGATTTTATGTACCAGGAGCTTTAAGTTGTTTTTTGGATATATGTACACATTTATGACTCCAAATCTATAATATATATTTGTATTGATTGGACATGTGACATGATTTAGAATGGGTTTTTTTTTAGAATGTGACATGTATGTTAGATCATATATATGCTTGATACAAAACCTAGTGACTTTAAAAATGTTTTCATTTACATTTTGCCTAAATTCCTTTAAATCATCTAAATTTCCAATTGCATTTTTACATGTTGGACATGGTTCATTCTTTTAAGTTCACTCAAGAATCTCTAGAAATTCCTTTATATCATCTCTAGATTCCTTGATTGTATTTTTATGTTTGACATGGAATTGTTAAACTTTCACTTTCAAATCTTTGAATTTAAATATTTGTTCAACTCCACTTATATACATGAGCTAGATTGAATATATATATATATGTGCAACAATTTGTACAAAACCTAGTTTATGTTCCAATTTTGCATTTAAATTTATTTATGTTCCATGGAATTCTTAAGTTCACATGAATCTTTCATTTCATTTGAACATTCAACTCCACAAACTTATATAATTATCTAGTTGATCTGGTGTTTGAGTGGTGAAGAATCTAGACATAAATATTGTCTCTAGTTTTCTTTTTTTTATATACATTACTAATGCATGACATTCAATAATTTTAAATGATCATATGGGTTTTCATGTATCCTAATCATCACATCCTAATTTTATTTTTTCATCAGGTAAGCATCCCTCATCCTAATCATCAAGTTAAGATCACTTTATCAAGTAATAACCCATTTTACCATAATCATCCTAGAATCATTTAAAAATTATCCATCTAGATCCATCTCAACCATACATCCATTCTCCATCCTTAATAAAAAATCATCACTTGAACATCAAAATTTGGTTACTTGGTCTCAATCTAGTCCATACATCATATTGTCCTTTCATCATCACCCAAAGCTTTCAACATCTAGGGACCTTATGATTAATCTGGACTATCATCCATTTCAAATTCAATCTCCTAATAAAAATTCACTTGACCTTATAATTTGATTTCATCTTTAATCCAAATTTGCTTAAGAGCATTAGATCCTATATTTTAAGTGTAGTTATTAAATCCATTTTGTTAATGTTAGATTGTATCCAGGTTCTCTTGGTTTGGTCTTTCTTTTTCACCTCAAGGTGCATTGGAATATATGAACATTGTAGTGAATCATAGTGATGGTGTTTGGGGTGCTTGGGATAGCTACATTTTGGCATCAATTTAACTTTGTTTACCATGTATAGCTTGAGACCATGTATGTAATGGTCCATTTTTCCAGTACAATTAAATATGGATTGATCAATTTTTAATTTATATAGAATTGTCATCCATGAAGATCTAGATCTACTTATATTAAATGTGCATAACTTTCAAGATTTAAATATATATCAATTTCCAATTGCATATATATAAATGTTCCACATGGAATTCTTAAACTTTCAAGACTAGAAATTTGATTTCATTTACATTCAACTCCACTTATAGCTTACATGATTTCTTTGAATTATATGGAATTCTTAAGTGAACACTTGAATATATATATATATATATATATATTTGATTTCATTTACATTCAACTAGACACAAGTATAGCTCATCATCTAGTTCAAGAATTCTTTACATGCACATTCAAATGAGCATGTGTATTAGATTATATGGAATTCTTAGGTTCATGTATAGCATGATATATGCACAATTTAAATGTATTTAACCTAGACTGACTTTAAAAATGAACATTTAGAGCTTTAAAGAATTCAAGAAATATCATCTATTTTCAATTGCATTTTTATGTTCTACTTTAAAATATAGCATTAATGTCAAGCATATTTGCATTCAATTTTTTCTATTTCTTGACCTATTTATTAAAGACAAATTCATTGGAACTATTTATTTAAATTAATTACATGTACATGTCCATATTTTTAAATTTACAAATAGCAACCATTAGATAGTGGACAACATTTTGATTTCACAATGTAAATAGATATGTACAACAAGTGCATTTGAACAAACCATAATTTAAATTTAAATAAAGGTACTTGTTCCTTGCTAAATAAATAAAACCATAAACTAATAATGCACGGTGTACTTATAGATGTAATGTAAGTGAACATCAAACCATAACAATGCGCACATATAACAAACCTAGATTCAAACCATAAAACATAAATGTATGAATGTGACATGTAAATCATAACAAGTATATATGTGTACCATAAAACATAAGTACAACACCTGTGCAAATGTTCAATACATAAATCATAAAAAGTGTTTCCAACATGTAATAATATGATCTCAAACATGTAATACTATAAAAAAAATCTCAAAGAGAGGGATGTCTGGTATGAATAGAATCATCAGATCTCTGGCCTGATCTATCCCTTGATCTCTCCCTCAACCTCCCCCTCGATCCATGGCTCGATCTCTCCCTCGATCCACAACCGATATCTCCCTCGATCCATGGATCGATCGCTCTGCTGATCCAAGATGTGTAGATCCATGTCTCAATCCAAGATCTCCCAATCTGTGTCCTGAGCCTCATCCCAACCCCTGCATGTGTTCAAGTGCATTATGTAAAATTATCTAAAATTACAATGTACTTGAGTTGAATGTGTTCAAACTTAAACATCAAGTAATTAATTTTTTTATTAAATTTAAATGTACCTCATATGCATACTGCGTGGGATCCCCATCATGCTCCAAATTTCCAAAGTCTAAAAAATCACCATACTACTTAAAATTTTCAAGTACACAATTTCAATTAGGAGTTAAACAACTAGAAGTTTTTAAAATGCATTACATAATTTTTTAGAACACAATTTTATATATGTATTTAAATTATAAATTGAAAGTACCTGTCATGCCTCCTCGATGGCTCTACCAATGTCACTAAGTTCACGAGAATGTAAAGACATCGCATGGGGCTCTATAGCATGTACAGTATCAGTGGAAAAAAGAAGCCGACTATATGTCCCATGGACAAGATCAGGTATCGCAGTAGCCTCAACATGACCTGTAACATCCTGATGACTACCTGGACAAGCTAAAGGATCAATAGAAACATGATGCGCATGGGATCCTATAGGCTAATGTGGAATATCTTGAGCTGCATTTTCCACCTCATGGCTCGTATGTGTATGGGGATATCGTTGTCTAATAAAGTTTGGTACCCTGTCAAAAGCAATCCCATGGTACTCACTGATAACCTGATATGCTGCTAGTAAATCCAAAATTGAGAGTCTACACATATTACGTAGAGTCATGTGGGTCATATGCTCGACATCTGCAAGAGTAGGTAGATTAGCACTAATAAATGGATTATACGATGCGGATGTAGCCTCAGTGGGAGGAAGGTTGATCTGCGGGCATAATAAGTATCTACCAACTCGGTCAGATGAAATCTGATCAATCTGTGTCGTAATAGAGGCAATGTTATCAAAAATATGACTCTGAGTGGAGCCTATTGCTGCCTCCCCTACTGCTGCCAATTCCAAATGTTTTGGTAGAACCAAAAGGTTTGGGCCAACTAATGCCCTCTTGTCCACAGGCGGTGGAAAATTTGAAGGCCTAAACTGTGGTTTGTCAGAAAAATGGCCTTTACCTTGGCCAGCATGCTCAGGATAAGATGTGTAGTCCACCTCTATATGTAAATGAAATTTTGCATATAACTATTTGACAAAATACAGTGGCAGCTCGTCATTGTGAGGCCATCGATGATGCGTTGTAGACCATCTAGGGTATATGAATGATGCAACAAGAGGATCTTCACACCTCGTAACCACATATCCTCTAATTTTATTTTTTCCTCTATAAAATGGGAACATGGATAACACATTTTCACTTGAAACTAATTTGGCAACTTCTCTCTATTTCACTGTGCCAATAACACTCCTGGCAAGAGAAAAATAAAATTGCTCAATGTTGATTTCATCATAAGGATTGTATGATCGAATTGTCTCAATCATCTTAATAATCTCCTATCTAATAGTGACTAATCTATCTTGATTAGCCAAATTGGGGGAGTTGTGAATTGTTTGCTCTAAACATTTTAGAGCATTGTCTAATCTAGCAATTTACTATCCTGAAATATATTTGATCTAATTTGAGCTTCTCGCTCAGAACGAGGGGAATGATGAGATCCCTCATCGGCCATGATATATATAAATAAATAGAGATCTACATATCATTAAAACAAAATTACATGATGAACCAAACAAATTTAAATTGAAATTTTTTCAAAACTAAAAAAATATATATATTTAAATTAAATACAAAATTTTCAAGTTTCAAAACTAGAAAACATTTTTAAATTTAAATGTATCTAATGAGATCTAGTTCAAAATTTATATCTATCTCTATGTGAACCTATTAAATCATAGATGCATGTAATATGCAACCAAGAATAAATATGGAAAAAATATATTTATCCTTTCAACCACTCTATACTAAAATTAGATCAAAATAAAAAAATACTCTTCATTACAATTGGTCACATATATAGCCTTTCTTTGTAATCAATTATTTTTTAAATCAAACACTAAATAAAAAGGTTAACATTTCCTTAATTTTTCGATAACTTAAAACATATTAAAGTAATACTAAAATTCTTTGAAATAAATTCCTTAGGAATAAAATATAAACATTGTACACATGTTTTGTAGGCACAATATCTCCTTTGATATCATCTTTTTCTTTCATGAAAGATGAATTTAGGCCTCGGGAATGCTATGTTTGATTAGAAACCTTGGCCTTGTAAGCATGGAATGACCTTTATTTCATCATATAATTTATTTTCTTCTTCAATGAACTTAACTCAATAGTTCACCTTTTGTAACAACTTAGATAACATAAGAAATTTGACAACTCCAAAGAGACTTTCAATACATTTTGTATGTACATATATACATTTATGTGTATGTATGTATGTACACATGTATGTATGTGGGAGTGCATGTGTACATGTATATACATGTATTTATATGTGTATGTGTGTATGTACACATCTATATACATGTATGTATATGTATGTATGTCTATATACATACATGTACACACATGTGCATGACATATGTATATACATATATATGTATATACATAAATATGTATGCATAAATATATATATATGCACGTGCGTACATATACATACATATATTTATGTACATACATACATACACATGTATTCATAAAAATGTATATGTACATATATGTACATACATGTACATACACACATACACATATATGCATGTACATACATACACACATACATATGTATATATATATGCATATACATACATGCATACACACATACACATACATATATAATACATACATGCATACACACATACACATACATATATAATGCATACATACATACACACATACACATATATGCATGTACATACATACACACATACATGTATGTATGTATATATATATGCATACATACATGCATACACACATACACATACATACATAATTTACATACATACATGTACACATGTATGTATATGTATGTACAAATACATGTATGTGCATTATTTACATAATGTATACATGTACACACATACACATATATATGTACACGTGTGCATTCATATATGTATACATGTACATGTACATATGGTGAACTAAAAATTTGGGGTTTTCAATTTTGAATTTATAGAAATGTAAATTTAGGCAAAATGTTTGTATTTACATACACATGCATTTACATATATTGTGTACACATGTACATGTATGTACACTCAAGTACATACACATAATGTCCACACATACAGACATATACACATGTGTATATGTGTTTATTGTGAGATGATATTATGTTTGCTATATTTTGGGATTCAAAATTAATTTTGTGTATTCATATACTATTTTTCATTTCAAATAGTTTAAATATAATCCATGATTAGTCAAATCTATGAGTAAAATATGTGCATCATTTTTCCCAAGAGGAATATATGACTGTGTTGTTTGCAGGGTGAGCAATTAGCTAGTAAGAAACTAGACAATAAAGGTGTGGAACAAAGTAGGGGAACAACAAATAAAATAGAGGTGATGAGAAGATTGTAGACACTATTCCATCCCTACAGAAAATATGCCTCAAACATGATGATTGTTGATAAAGTGTTTCTTCTTACAACTTTAAGTTTATAGTCACTATTTTAAAACATTTAGATTTCAGTGTATTGCATATGCAGAAATTGTTATTAAGTTTGTTTTTAAGCCTTCTAACAGGCTGTGTTTTCAAAATGAGCTCTTTCAAGAAGGAGAAGGCTAATTCACTACTGTTTTTGCAACTGTCATACCATTGAGGGATTGACGTACAAACTACAACCTCTATAGTTTAGATATGAGTTACAAGAGAGTTTATTGTTGATGTGCAACCCTACTCTATGCCTAATGTTTCCAATACCAATGCCTATGTAATTGTATTTACTCAGAGCATTTCAAGCCCATCCTTTTGTGTGCATGTTCCTATTAAGGAATGAAGCAATTCAATTGAAATGTTGAATAAAAAACAACTATGTAGGTCATCTAGAAACTCTTAGCAATAATTAGGCAAAAAAGTTGTGTGCGTGTATAGCCCTTGTAATAATTCAGCACTATCTTGGCTTTTAATTTCAATTTTGGCTATGATATATCTCTTCTCAAAAGTGCAAGTTAGTATTATTTGCTTTTTAAACATGGAACATGACTCATATCTTTTCATTTGGAAACATGTAGTATTTGTCAAAGAGGGAAATTTTTTTGTACAATCTAGGGTTGTGTTCCATGGCTAATTGTAATTGGTAAATCACCCATATACACATTGTTTTGGTGTGTTAAATAGTTAAATCAAGGATTTTAATCATCCTAATTTAATATAAATATTGGTAATTGATTGAGTTAGTAATATCAGCTCACTGTAACAAAGTAAAGGAACACATGTGATAGGTTAAAAGGGAATATAAACAATTGTCTCTATATGCAGGTATTTTTTCTATTGTGTACACAAGAAAGAATACCATTTCTAGTATAGCTCTCAAGAACTCGTGAATATAAATTTTAGTGTAGTCAATTCTTCTTTTTTTGTTGAAACTTAATTATGCGGCCTTTTGCTATTCTTGCAAAAGAGAACTATTCAAATTATTTCACTAGTAAATTTGGAAATTCTCACTTGCATTTGTTACACTTGCATCCTAGAATTTCTCTTATATATAGTCTCATAATTATATATGGATAGTGTTGTCTATTGTAAATCAACAAGATGATACACAACTAGCACTTGCACCAAGGGCGTGCAAGAGTTACACCGATAGGAAAATATGCAAAAATAAAAATTATGAAGTTTTGAAACACATGTAATGTTGGTGAAGCAAAGGTTTCAATGGACAGATTCAATGGTATGAAAGAACAAGGTACAAAATATATAGGTACGGTCTTAATGGCAGACTAGGTTTAGGCCTTGTCAAGAGGTTATATCATAGTCTATTCTAAGGAACCTTTAACATAAGATATGACAAACCTAAGTGACAATGACTACCAAAAGGATGAAGATGGCAGAGCAAAGAAGCATTAATAGGTATGAGTTTACCAAGAGGATAAATGTGACAACTATTATGAGCATGTTAGAAACAACAATTCTCTTGCCATAGTGGAGGTGGCATGGTAAAGACAAACAATGTAATGAAATTTTCAAGAACGCAGTAAACTCAACAGGGCAATAGCAGGGTTTGCGGTTCACTACCATGCAGTCTAAAAACTTGTATTTTTATCATATAATTCTGAATAGAACTAAAGATTAGCACATTGGAATTGTTTAAGAGTTAAGTATGCTTTTGTAGTTATCATACTAAAATGTATGCTATGCTTCTTGTGTACTCTATAACTTTTTAGTACAGGGTGAGCTAGCTTAAATCTATCCATAATTTCTTAAATCTCTAGGATCTAACCATTGGAATCTAACAAGATTAATGATGTAAGTCTTGTTGTAGTTCAATTAGCAAGGCAGTGTTTATCCTTGAGCTTGGTGATGAGTTTCAAATATAAGTGCTACAATTATGGAATTTTACATGGGTGTCTCATATACCTAGTAGGTATGTAATTCATTAGGATGGGAGCTAAAAAGTTACATTTAGCCTATTTATGAGAATGAAAAAGTTTACACTACCATAAAACTGTGATTGCATATTACCAAGAAATGGATTCGATTCTAAAAGAAAAAAATGATGGGTACTGTGTTTGCAACTTTCTGTGAATTGCTAATGCTTCGGCTCTATTGGTTTTGTTGAATGCCTTCAGCAAAAGTTGAAGGTTTCAAATTTCATATAAACATTGCAAGTGGTAAATCAACCCCTCATATGTACTTGTAGTTTGCACTTAATAGACATACTAACTAGAGTAATGTGTTTTCCTACTCTAAGTGGGTGTGGAATAAATAAAAATCAAATGATAGTTACATAATCACAAGATGTAATTTTGTTATTATTAAAATGTAATAACCATATGTAGGTAGTGTTGGTGTAATTAATTATTTAATTACACTTTAGCATAAGTTTACTTAGGATATTTTATTTCATAGGATAATTATTATTTAATTCTTATCTTATCTTATTGAGCTGTCTTTTTGCTCAAGATAAGATTAGGGTTGTCTTTTCCGGCTTTATTCCATCATTTCCTTTTCGAAGGCTTTTGTATTATTTGTAAAACATTACATTTAATAATCAATAATTCTATTTTTTTCTTGCACACATTGGCTCTGAGGGTTTACAGAACTTCTGTTGTTTTTTTTCTAAATATTTGTGCATGTGATAGGTGATTGCTTGCAGGTGTTCTTGGGGACTGTGAAGTTGGTTTTTCAACTTCTACATGGTATTAGAGCTCCAGATTGTTGCTGCATGTTCATGATCTGAAGATATTCTCTCACAGCGTCTTTTTCTGTGCAAGGGTTTGAAGTCAGATTGATTTTTTGTGGATCTAGGGGTAGCCAAATTTTTGGAGCATTTTGGGCTTGAACGGACGTCGCCATCATGATCAGAGTGTCCAAAAACCCCAAAAATTCCTTTTGTTTTGTCGATTTAGACGAAAGTTGAAAAAAAGGAAAAAAAAATTAGCCCCAAGGCCATATGGCCCCAGGGCACACAGATCGAGGCTGAAAATGCAAAAAATTAAAAAAATTAAAAAAAATTAAAGGTTTTTTTGAACTTTCTTGTGCCACCCGTTATAAATCAGGTCGCCGCCCCTGCGCCACCAAGCGGCCACCAGCCACTCGGCGGCCACCACTTTCCTCCACCACCGCTCCACTGCCTCTAGCCCCCGTGGCCCTTCTGTCAAGCTCTGCTAAGCTCCCTCGTCCTCCACCACCATAGCTCTGTCCAGTGGCCTCCTCAGCTTGAGCGCCATCAGGCTCCCAGCCGAGCTCCTTAGTCACCAGCCTCGAGTCCTATCGGGGACTAGGAGCTCATCTTCAGACCCAGCGGCCGCTAAGCCCTAGCCGGTGGTCATATATCCGACCAGGGGCTTCGGCCTTAACCCTACAGCTTAGCCCCATGGTCGCTGAGCGGACCAAGGGCCGCATTTTTTTTGCCCCTGAGGGCCAGAAGGGTCAAATTGGACATTTTGGAGTTGTTTTACAAAATTGGGTATATTTTTTGCAAACGGAGGTGTTTTCTCATAAACGAGATACCACCGAAAAGTTGATTTGACGACGGATCCAGTGGTGTAGGTCTTTTTATGATTTTTTCATTTTGATTCTTTTTTTGCCTGTCAAAGCCGAAGTTTCTATTTTCACTCCAGAGGGCATATCTTTTGCCTCGTTTATCAGTTTTTTGAAAACAAATAGGTGTTGGAAAGCTGGTTCCACCCTCTTCGCAGATCTCAGACCTAATTTTTGCATATTTTTCTCCAAGTAACTAATTTTTTTGTCAGAACTCAGCTCTTATTTTCTGAGTTATTTTCTTGGGAAATGTGCAATCCAGGAGTTTTTTTTAGATCAAAGAGGAATATTTTTTTATTTGAGAGTATATATTGCTATTTTTTGTCATGGATTTACATAATATTGTACCCCTTACTCCATTCAACTATTTTGGTTGGAAAAAACAAATGGAGATTCACTTGAAACATAAAGGGCTGTATAGGGTAACCATGGGTACAAAAATTGAACCTACAGGTGCTACTGAAAAGAGAAAATGATTTAATAGGTGTGATGAAGCTTATGGTACATTATGTTTATCTCTTTCATCTAACCTTCTTTTTCACATTGAATCTTGCACTACACCAAATGAGATATGGGATACTTTGGAGTCCTTGTTTGGGAAGCAGGATACTATGAGAGGGTTTCAGTTAGAGAATGAGCTTATTGGCTTAAATCCTAGGGATTTTGACAGCATCTAGGAGTTTTTCACCAAACTCAAGTCTCTTAGATTATAGTTGTCACAGTGTGGTGTTCAGAAAGAAGACTCTTAGTTAATATTGTCCATTCTTTCTAAGCTTGGACCAGATTATTCAATTTTTGTATCTACCTTTTATGCCACTATGGATGCACTTGGTACGAGATTCACTATGCCATCTCTTGATGACTTTGCTTCATCTCTCACTCGAGAGCAAGATAAGTTAGCTAGCATGGGAACAGTGAAACCTTCTTCCTCTTCACAGGCACTTATTGCATCACAGGAGCCCAGAGATCAGAAGGCTTCTATAGGCAAAGGAAAGAAATAGAAACAAAAGGATTCCAAACCTCATGAGCAGCAAAAGGAGTCCTTAGATTCATCCTCCTCTTCTAAGGGGAAATCATTTAGGAAGGATAATTCTACATGTGCATATTGCAAGAGGGAAGGACATGCAAAACATAATTGTTACAAGGACACTGATGAGCTGAAACATCTTCTTTAGAAACATTAGATTGATTTTCCTTCTACGATGTCTACATCATCTTCTTCTCCTCATTCTTCTTCTTCAGAGCAGCATAACACAGGCACAGTTGGGTTACATACTTCATCAGATATGAAGGGACATGCTCTTTGTGCTTCTTCAGGTATTGGATTAGGGAGATGGCTTCTACATTCAGGAGCATCTCATCATATGGCATCTTCGCAGTCTATGTTCACTTCCTTTGAGCCTTGCACTATGTCTCCCATTTTGATGGGAAACAACACTTTAATGAGTGTTACAGGGAAGGGGTCTATTAGTTTTGGGGATCACTCCTTTCAGGATGTCTTGTGTGTCCCTCACTTGACAAACAACCTTCTTTCCATTTATCAAATAACACATGGGGGCAATGGGAGATCTGTGGAGTTCACACCTGATTCAGTTATCATCAGAGACTTGGAGATTAGAGTAGTTATTGCTACTAGGATAGTGGATCACTCATCTTGGTTGTATTATTTTACTAATTTTGCTACTGGTGGTGCTTATGTTCCTACAGCTATTCCTCACACTTCGAGTGTGCATCATCATTCAGAGGAGAGATTTTGCTTCTTGAACATTGGAGTTCTCACTTCGGATCCTGTTCTTGAGCCTTCCATTCCATCTCCTCCACCTCTTGTTGCTTCTTCTATTTCAGTGCAGTAGGATCTAGTTGATCATACATATTTGGAGGTTTCTATTGAGTCTTCACCTACTTCAGCTTCTTCATTTGTTGAGGTCACACTTGCTTCTGTGGAGACATCTTGGGCTACACCTATTCCACCTTCAAAGATTTCTTTCATTCGGCCTCTTCCCTCTCACTTCTTTCAGGAGATGTAGTTTCTTCACTTATTTTGGAGTTACTTCATTTTGGGGGGATCTATGGTCTCTTTCTTCCTCTCTTATGGGGGAATTCATTTATGTATCTTTGTGATGGATGGTGTCCTTGGGGGGTCTTATGGAGTCCTCCATCTTTCATCACTTAGTTTATTGCATTCTATTTTGGGAAGGAGTTTTGTTCCCATGTGGTTTTCTCCTTTACCCCATTTGATTTAGTTTGCATTGCATTTGTAAATGAGTACCTGATCAAGCCTTGTTGTCGGGACTCATCTTTGCATAATAATTTGCTTCTCCCTAAGTTGCACTTATAGGGGGGTGTTGGTGTAATTAATTATTTAATTACACTTTAGCATAAGTTTACTTAGGATATTTTATTTCCTAGGATAATTATTATTTAATTCTTATCTTATCTTATTGAGTTGTATTTTTGCTCAAGATAAGATTCGGGTTGTCTTTTCCTGCTTTATTGCATCATTGCCTTTTCGAAGGCTTTTGTATTATTTGTAAAACATTACATTCAATAATCAATAATTCTGATTTTTTCTTGTACACATTGGCTCTGAGGGTTTACTGAACTTCTATTGTTTTTGTTCTGAATATCTTTGCATGTGATAGGTGATTGCTTGCAAGTGTTCTTGGGGACTGTGAAGTTGGTTTTTCAACTTCTATAGGTAGAGACTGCTCTTGCACTAGGGGAAACTCCAAGGCAAGTGACAATGCAACATGTGAGAAGGTATTTTATCATCGCTCTTTCACCAATTATTGACAATGCAAAGACAGTTGGGTTGATCTCTCTGCCTAGAGCTATGGCAATCTCCCTTTTCTCACAAAACCCCAAATTTCTAATCCACTAGAGCAAACAGTTTAAACAACGAAATCTAATAATGTTCTGAATTAATCATAACTAAATCTATGTATTTCCTTCATCAATATCACAAACAACAAAAATTTTCATAACTTTTAGCCAATAAAATGGAAGAGAAGAATTTCTTTTAAAAAATCAATGAAACCCTAACTCCAAATACATCACAAATATCTCTCAGAGGAAATAGAGCACACAAAACTGGAATCAAAGAATACATCAAATGACCTCAGATAGAACTTGGGTATATATGGGTGTTGTTGGTCTTGATCTCGACCGATGAGCTCTCGCCCTGAACCCTTTGCCAGAGCATTCAAAATGGTCAAGTTGTTTTTTTTTTTTTTTTTATCTTGACATTTTCGGTCGACACCTTTTCGGCCGAGAAGGTTTCGACCGAAAGAGTGTCGACATGTAGGTGCCATGTCACTGCCCCGTGGCTTCAGTCAAAACCCTCTCAGCCAAAAACCTGTCGGTCAAAAGTAATCCGTTTAGAATTACACTTTTTGGCCGAAAGTGTGACATAGTTTTGTGCTTTTACCCATAAGTATTAAAGGGTTTGACAATTTCATATGCTAATATCTTGGTTGTGTTACTCTATCATTTTAGAGCCTTTTACTCATAAAACTAATTTTCATGTGATGCTCAAAGCCATAGTGTATAACATTATTTTGGGATGTACATGGATTTATACAATGTGTATTTTTTCATCCATGTTTCATCACAAAATTAAGTTCATTCATCAAAATAAGAAATTTTTGGTGGGAATTGATGAAACCCATACAAAAATTTCCAAGTAGTTAAAGATAAAACATTGATATATACAACACAATTAATTGTCCCTATGATGTCTCCAATTATTTCACAAATCCCCATGTATCTTACACTAATCTTGAATATGATTGGGATCATTAAGTTTTAAGATATTGTGTCATAGAAAAGGAGAATAAGATAATAGATACCAAGATTCTTCTTTTCCCATTGATCTTTATTTACATGGAGTATCACCTTTGGATTCTCACTTAGATACTCATTCTAGTGAAGGTGACACCTCTAATGGATTTGAAACTAGAAAAAATTATGAAATGTGTTTGTCCTCATCTAAGTTGACTAGTAATTATGACTAAGTATACAAAATTTTATAAAATATTTGGTTATAACGAAAGAGGATTAATTTTGAACCAACAAGGTTTTGGAAAGCTTTATCTATTAGAATAATTGAGTTATATATAATATTAAGGGAGTCAACTATTCATTTTCCATTAGTAGTGACATTGATTTAACCTTTACTTATTCTAATTTGATATGTACCCTCCATTCAACACGTTTATGAATGATGAAGATTGGACCAAACACAGGGCTATATGCGAACTTACCTAAATATTTGATCATGATCAAAGCTTCCTTGATATCTATGAGGATTTATCATACTTTAGAGAAGATGTTCCCTAATCTATGTCCTAATATTATTAATACACTTCCAAAGAAACCTTTTATCAAATATCATAACACTTTCATAGTTGGTGATACAAATTATATAGAGGTGGACCCAAATGATAAATAAAATATTGATCTAAATCTATGCTTAATTATCTAAACCAATATGAACAATGTAACCAAGTTGGTTGGGACTTAGGGTTTGCATTCCTCGAGGTCACAGGTTCAACTCAGCTTCGTAGTGGGCAAAGGCAAGGGTCAATTATATTGTGTGCCAATTCCTGCTCTTCTGACCTAGGGTATAGGAATGGACTTTGCCCCTAGCCTCCTTGAGGTTAAATTAATTATGTAAGCTGCCACTTGTAACAAAGTTGGCTAGGGCTTGGGTTTTGCATTCCTCGAGGTCATAGCTTCAACTTCGCTTCATAGTGGGAAAAGGTAAGGGTCAGTTATATTGTGTGTCAGTTCTTGCTCTATTGACCTAGGGTATAGGAATGGACTTTTCCCCTAACCTCCTTGTGGTTAGATAAATTTAGCCACCACTTGTAGCAGAGTTGGTTGGGGCTTGGGGTTTACATTCCTTGAAGTCATAGGTTCGACTCCGCTTCATAGTGGGTAAAGGCAAGGTTCAGTTATATTGTGTGCCAGTTCCTGCTCTGCTGACTCGGGGTATAGGAATGGACTTTGCCTCGAACCTCCTTGAGGTTAGATAACTTTTGTCGCCACTTGTAGCAGAGTTGGTTGGGGCTTTTGGTTTGTATTCCTCGATTTCATAGGTTCGACTCTACTTCATAGTTGGCATAGGAAAGGGTTAGCTATTGTTGAGAAATGGTGCCTCAAACGTACTGGTGTTCAAGCCTTTGCATTGTTGAACAAATAGTTGAATATCACAAGACAAAGTTACTAGTCTGATCAAAATATCTTTGGTAGGAAATGGTTATCTACTTAAGTCACGGGTTTCAAAGTTTTCCTAACTTAAGTCACAGGGTTCTGATTTTTCATAACCTCCCGACTTAGCGACTTTTTGGTTCTCTTCGTTATCGGCATGTCACAGGTTTTGAGAAATTAATAACCTCCGATAGAAATTCTGAAGTTTGGTTTTCGAGCAATAGAGTGATCCCTTTGTCAACATGTCACAACTTTTGGGAACTTTTCAACCTCCAACTCGAGGTTTGGAAGTTCATTTTTTAAGCAACTTAGCTATTGGCGCTACATCGGTGTGACTTCATTATATCGGTGGGAGATGACATGTTGTCTCACCAATATGGTGATGAGGTTGACTTGGTAATAATGTCAAAGTGGGGACCACATGGACCGATATAATGAACATCAAAGTGACTATCTTGTATTGGTGGGAGGCGATATGATGTCCCATCGATATGGCAATATATTGCTCTCTTCACATCGTTGTTGTGAAGCGGCTGAAGCAATTGACTCTTCAATATTTTTTTAACTATATGGAATGCTATTGACTGTTAATTGCTATTGCTTGTTGGAAGTTGAACTGAACCATTCCCTGTTGGAATATTGTATCTAGGGTTAGGGTTAAGAATGAATGTAATAAAACCCTAGAACATTATGTAAAGAGGTAGAGAAGGGGAAATAGAAAAGGGTTATGCTGTCGAATTCTCTCTAGATGGAACAAGATGTAAACCTCCTGAAAGGCTTAGAAAATGTAATTGTATTGTAACTATTTTTTTGCTAACTAATACAATGGTGATCTAGGCTTTTGGAGTGTGGGGTTTTTTACCCGAAAGGGTTTTCCCCATGTATATCTATGTGTTCATATTTTTTATTCCATCTTTCATGTTTAATGGTTGTGCTTGATTGAATCTGTTTAATGGTGTTGTTTTGGAACTGGTTTAATTAGCATTAACTTTTCTCTAAGGGTTAATGTGGGAAATGAACTGTGTCTATTTCTACTTTGTGGCATAGTGGTCTATGTCTTTAAGGCAATCTGATGAAAATAAAATTACCGAAGGCACTACTAATCTTAGATGTTCCTTCTGAGATGATCAAAATTTTTCCCAACAAGTTGTATCAAATCCTTCTTCTAGGATTTTCTTTTGCTTGCATATGTAGGTTTGTGAGTTGCATGTGTGTTGCATGTACTTGCATGGACTTGCATGTGGCTTGCATGTTCTTTCACATTGATGCATGTTTGATTTCCTGGTGTTTCTAGTTTTGGGTATTCCTTTTGTGAAGATTTCTTAGTGTGGAAGGCTTGAGGAAATCTAAAGGAACCGATTGATGTTTTGATCCTTTGGTGAGTTGAAATTCTTGCTCATTTGTTTGAGTTCTAAGAGACAACATGCAGTATGAAGGATGGGGAAGATGGAGAATCCTAAGTTGGTCATATTGAAATGATGTGACCTAAAGCTTGTGAGTTCGTAGCGGTATGCTCCTGATGCAAGGGGTGTGATTTTATGCTTATGGTTGTGTTGCAGCAGAGTGTGGTTCATACTGGATGTTTGTGTGAGAGGCTCCCTAATGGTATGGAGATGCTCAGGTTGTTATTCATCCATGAAGTATTGTGCTTCTACTAGGTGCTTTGACCTGGTATTAAAGGCATTGTTCTCTGGTACCCTGATTGCATGAAGGCTATGGAGTTGATCTTCAGATGATTTGGAAGCTTCTATAATAGGCTATCTCTCTTGGATGGATGTACATTTTGGTGGTTGAGGAGTTGGTCTGAAATGAGCCTAGAGTTTCTGACTGCCTTTTTTCCTCTCATGGATGCCTTGTACCTGCATGGTTCAAACTTGTGCTTGTGGGTCTAAGAGTTTTTTATAGGTTTCTTAAAAAATCTATGGTGATGCTCATTCATGATAATCCATTTTCTGGTTTAACTACTATGGTGTTTATGTTTCAGAATTTTGAGTCATCTAGTTATGAAGTGGATATGGGTGTGCATGAGTGTTCTCAAACATACCGGTTTTGCAGGTTTTACATGGTCAAAAAAAAAACTTGTGGTTTTGTGGAGCTGCTATTAAACTATTTTCTATACCCTAGCTTTTGGGGGCATTATTGGATGAGATAGTTGCAGTTTTGCATTCATGCTTTATGCATGGTAAGAGGAGGTGTGTTTTCTTCTTTGCACGGGATTGTTGGTATATGATTATTCATTCAACATTCTTGTGGTGATGTTTGGTGGATTCCTTGACTATGGTGCTCATTATGGATGTGATTGGTGAATCGGATTTGAGCTTGATCTGGTGTTTGAGTCATGATTGTCTACATGGTAAATTCTCTTTGAGATCTTTATTTTGTAATTTCCAGTGTGATGATGGGTTTGCATGTTTCGGTGTTTTGGATCTATGAGTTATGTAGTATGGTCTGATCACCCATTCAGTTCCAGTGGGATAACTCAGAAGTGGACTGACTATATCAATGAGGTTGATTCAGTGTTGATGTAGACTTGTTAGTTGGCCTTGTCTCTAGTCACTTGTGCATTGGTGTGGTTGCTTTGAGATGAGAGGTTAGATGATGAGTGAGTACCTGGGTAGTCAGTGTTGGGGTCCTATAGCAAGTTGTATCACGAAGTCGTGGATAGCTTGGATACACTGCTTTGTGTAAGCTTTTGACAGTGATGGTAATTATTCTGCTTGTTTTTTGGAGATCTTGGTGCCACTTGGTATTATTGTCAGATGGACATGTTGTGTGGACCTGAAGGATTTCATATTAGAAAATTTTTGGCCATGATGCTTGGAGAACTCGGGTTTCATGGTTCAGTGGGAGCTTTAGCAGTGACTGGATTCATCACATGGTGGTGAATGATCTTCTTTAGTGTTGCAGATGTTACTAGGAGGGACTCTTAGATCCTATTGTTGTAGAAGGGTTCTTCTGCATTTGCATGGACACTATTTGAGGATGTGTAACATCTTGGAACCATGGAGGACACTTGGTGTCTTTAGCTGAGGTGTTTGGTGGTGCTTGACAGGTGATGTTGGTTTAGAGTTGTTTTATGTCATGTTATACTCTTGCTTTCATAGTAGAGTTTTGGCATGAGGTATTCCTCTTGAGACCATGGTAAGGTCACTTGGAGCATGGTATCTCCTAAGGGGGATGGTAAGATCATGATGTCATGATAAGTTCCAATTTTTGATGATTGGAGTGTTGATAGTGATCTAGTAAATTCTTTTTGTTTTGGGTGCATGGTCATATGCTTGAGAACTTCATGATAGTGAATTGATGCATTTGGAGTTTAGCATGAGATGATCATTTGTAGGTGCTCATGGATGCATGAAGAATAAGGTGAAGCTATAATTCTCTTGAGATGAGAGAAGTGTTGTTGATGGTTACTCTTGATGAAGATTTTAATAGAAATCCTGAGGAGCCTACACCTAGGATGGACGTGAGTTCAACAAAGACCAATGAGGAGACTGCTCTTGGAGAAGTCATGATGACTTGGTTATCCTAGAGGAGCATTCTCATTTCCCACTCTTGGTCTACTTGGTAGTTTATCACTTGAGAGGTATTTCCCATTGTTTCTCTTATGTGTTTTATGCTTTCTTTCATGGACATGGACCTTGAACTACTATTAGATGTTTCCGAAGGATTCATTGTGAGAGATGGATAGCATGGTCATCTCCCTATGCATTGTGATTACTTTCATTGATGTTGAGTTTAGGAGATGTAATGGGCTGATTTCCTAAGATGGGAAATGAAATAGTTTAATCTTCTTGGAGAGGCTTACATATATATGTTGTGTTTGATCTCTTGAGGTTGAACGGGTTTGGATGTTGTTATGTCTTTTCTCTTGGGGTTGTGAAGGAGATCTTACTTGACATAGCTAGCATTTAGAGGTGTATAAAGGATAATTTTTGTACAGGTTCATGATGTGCAAAGTTACTCTCTTTGGTCTTGGTTGTATTCTTGGATGTTTTGATTTCACATTACATTAGTTTGAGATTTGATTGGAGTTGTTGTTTTCACTCAAGTTCTTGGGTGGTAACTTGGAGGTTCTTTATCTCTTTCCTGTGTTTGGTGTGAAGATCTTGGGATAGTTGTGTAGACTTGTTGTGAGAGCTGTATTTACAGATTTTGTATATCACTGTGGATGGTTCCTTGAAACCACATGATTACAATCTTTATGTTATGCTATATCGGTAGAATTTTTATGCCTTGTTCTTTTAGATTTGGCATTACCCATGCAATGGGAATTCCTGGTTGTGCTTTGTCTTCTTCGACTAGTTGGCACATGGAGCTTTCTTTTGTAGGTGATGGGTTGGCTATGAAGAGGGCATGAGTTTACTAATGAGGATACCTTGAAGGTATGTGAGATTGGATAGATTAGCACTTGTTGTGGATGTTATTTTCAATCGCGTGGGTTGATCAGTTGGATGGGAGCAATTAGTTTTTTGGTTGTTGTTCTAGCTGGTGTTATATCTTGTTTCTAGAGGATAACTTCACAGTTTTGTTCATGTTGATTGCTTTGAAGTTGACATTACTTTTGTATGGCTTATTGAGCAAAGTGGAGTGGTGGAAATGTGTTGGCACCTTTGTTGTCAATTGGTACTGATGGTGGTGTCTCAGATTAGACTAGTGAATTTACACCATGGCTTGTTTCTTTCCTTTGGAGGATGGCTGAAACTGTTGCTTGAGATGGTAGACATCATAGATTTTGTTGTAGGTGTCCTGGATGATATAGAGGATTCATGCGTTGATTGGTAGGGAGTGCATTCTTTGAAAAGTGGGAGAATGTTGAGAAATGGTGCCTCAAATGTACCAGTGTTCAGGCCTCTACATTGTCGAACAGATAGTTAGATATCACAAGACAAAGTTACTAGTATGATCTAAATCTCCTTGGCAAGAAATGGTTAGCTACTTAAGTCACGGGTTTCAAATTTTTCCTAACTTAAGTCGTAGGGTTTTGATTTCTTATAACCTCCCGACTTAGCGAATTTGTGGTTCTCTTCATTATCAACATGTCATAGGTTTTGAGAAATTCATAACCTCTGATAGAAGTTCTGAAGTTTGGTTTTCGAGCAATAGAGCAATCCCTTTGTTAGCATATTGCAGCTTTTGGGAACTTCGCAACCTCCGACTCAAGGTTCAGAAGTTAAGTTTTTAAGTGACTTAGTGATTGGTGCTACATCAGTGTGACTTCATTATATCGATGGGAGATGACATGTTGTCTCACCAATATGGTGATGTGGTTGACTTGGTAATATTGTTAAAGTGGGGACCACGTGGACTGGTACAGTGAACATTAGAGTGACTATCTTGTATCGGTGGGAGGTGATATGATGTCCCATCGATATGGTGATATATTGCTCACTTCACATCATTGTTGTGAAGCAGTTAAAGCAATTGACTCTTCGATATTCTATTAACTGTATGGAATTCTCTTGATCATTAACTGTTGTTTCTCGTTGGAAGTTGAATCGAACTGTTTCCTATTAGAATGTTGTAACTAGGGTTAGGGTTAAGAATGAATGTTATAAAACCCTAGAACGTTCTATAATGAGGTAGAGAAAGGGAAATAGAACAAGGTTATGCTGCCAAATTATCTCCAAATGGAACAAGATATAAATCTCCTATAAAGGCTTAGAGCATTTGATTGTATTGTAACTGTTTTGTTGTTGACTAATACAATGGCAATCTGGGCTTTTGGAGTGTGGGGTTTTTTACCTGAAAGGGTTTTCCCCACATATATCTATGTGCTCATATTTTATGTTCCATCTTTCATGTTTAATGGTTCTGCTTGATTGAATATGTTTAATGGTGTTGTTTTGGAACTAGTTTAATTAGCATTAACTTTTCTCTAAGGGTCAACGTGGGAAATAAACTATGTCTTTTTCCACTTTGTGGCATAGTGGTTTATGTCTTTGAGGAAATCTGATGGAAATAAAATTACCAAAGGCACTACTGATCTTAGATGTTCCTTTTGAGATGACCAAAAATTTTCCCAACAATTATATTATGTGTCAGTTCTTGCTTTGCTAACCTAGGGTATAGGAATGCACTTTTGCCCTAACCTCTTTGAGGTTAGATAAATTAAAATCTGCCACTTGTAGTAGAGTTGGTTGGGACTTGGGTTTGTATTCCTTAAGGTCACAAGTTCGACTCTGCTTCGTAGTGGGAAAAGGCAAGGTTCAGTTATATTGTGTGCCAATTCCTATTCTACTTACCCAGGGTATAGGAATGGACTTTTCCCCTAACCTCCTTGAGGTTAGATTAGTTTTAGCTGCCACTTGTATCATAGTTGGTTGGGGCTTGGGGTTTGCATTCCTCAAGGTCATAGGTTCGACTCCACTTCATAGTGGGAAAAGGAAAGGGTCAGTTATATTGTGTGTCAGTTCTTGCTTTGCTGACCCAAGGTATAGGAATGGACTTTGCCCCTAACCTCCTTGAGGTTAGATAAATTTGAAAGTTGGGGTGATAGAGTTAGAGATTATATTCATCACGTGGATCCATTGTTTGGTAGAGCAACTTGGAAGGATTGTTCAGGGCTTGCAATCAGTAATGAGCATAAGGTGCTCTTGCAATCTATTCTTCAGAAAAGGATTGTGTATTGCACTGATGGTGCCGATAGGCTAATATGGGTAAACTCAAATTCTGGTTCTTACATAGTTAAAGAGGGTTATAAGTCAATTTCATAGACAAGGTCACAAGTAGTGAAACAAAGAGCATATAAATTTTACTAGAATCCTATGATTTTTCCCAAAGCTAGTTGTTTTTCATGGTTAGCTAATAGGAGCAAGATTCTAACTAGTGATAGGCTTTCAAATTTAGGGATTGCAAACCCTTTTAAATGTGATTATTCTCAAGTTGGCCAATTCTATTTACTAACTCCTTTTTTGTAAGTATTTGGTCAGTAATACCTGCATCAGTAGTTTTGGCTTTATGGTGGGCAAGAAATAGATGTATCTTTTGTAAAGAAAAATTTAACCTCAATCCGGTGTTGAATACCTTAGAGCACTCAATCTCAGAAACTGTCAATGGATATGTGTGTAAATTAAAGCATGTTGGCTCAATTTTTTCTGATTGGGATTAAAAAATAATGGTGATTTGGCCTCTCCTTAATCTGTTGTTTAAAGGAAGTTTGCATCATTTAACTCAAAAAGTTAATAGAAAATAAATAAGATGGAAACCTACAACAAAGGGCTTGTATAAGTTGAATTGTGATGGAGCTTCTAGGGGAAATCCAGGTTTTTCTAGAGTAGGTGTTATCATTAGAGATTATAAGGGGTTGGTATTGTGTGTCATGTCATATAAATTACAAAATGGAACCAATAATGAAGTTGAGGGTCAAGCATTGCTTCATGGTTTAAAATTAACTTTCTCAATTTTAAGCTCACAAAGATTGAAATTGAAGGTGACTCATTGTTAATCATTAATGCATGTCGTGAGAGACAATTGGTAAACTAGAAGTTGGGCTATATAATGAAATAGATATGGGAATTATTAGACAAATTTGAATCCTATCAAATCATCCATGTATATAGAGAAGGTAACAGTGTTGCAGATTATTTGGCCAACTCAAGGTGTGAGCAGTTAAGTGAGGAAGTTTGTCATGATGTTTAGGCTCTTCACACTAAATTAGTTGAAGTGTTATCACGAGATGGAGGAAATTTTGGTTGAATTTTGGTTTTAATACATCATATGGTTTGTGTGTGAACCCCGACCTTGGTACCTACAAAACAACAAGAATAAACAAGTTAGACAAGAAATTGCAAGCCAAAAAAAGGATTCCCCATGAAATCCATTTACAAACTCAAAGTAGGAAAGAAAACAATGGAAAGCATAATGAAAAGAACAAAATAGATTGAATCCTAATTTAAATGTGCAAACTCATGATCCCATGGGGGAATTGGTGCCAATTTGATGTGAAACTTGGCCCTTTCCCAATTCCTAAGATGCAAATTTGATGTGTTGAAGATGCTTGATCCACTTTTTTGATGAATGATGAGAGCTCCAAGCCAAAAATATGCAAGAACCTTGCTAAGAACTCAATGACAATGGATGAAATTTGAGAGATATTTGAGCATGGTAACTTTGCATAAATTGTGGATGATCAAATGAGGATGTGAGCACTTTATTTATAGAGTTCCAAGATGGATGAATGTTCAAATTTGAGCAATGTGTAACTAACATTCATCCAATGGTATGATGCCATTTGTCAAGCTTTGAATGGGTGCAAGATGTGCAAGATTTGGGGATTGTACCAATAAATGCATAATTTTGAATTTCAAATTTGTTGAAATGACTTGCAAGAGGGAAGGGAAAATGCAATAAATGCCACTTGGCTCAAGGCAAAGGGCATGTAAGATGAATTTATTGCCTTGTTGGATGTACATGTTGATTTGGAATTTTTAATTCAAATTGAGAGAGTATTCCAAAAGATGCCTTGTGAGGAAAATAGAGATTTAATAAATGGATTAAATCTATTTTCATGTGCAACTTGCATTATCTAGAGGATGGGACATGAGATAAGATTAAATTAATTAAGGGTTAATTAATTTAATGAGAGAGGTTAGATGATGTGACCTATTTGACTCAAATTTATGGATTTATTTAAATCAAATAAGAGAGGAATATGAGAAGAGATTAATTAAATAAGGATTTTGATTTATTTAATTAAAAGAGATGGTGTTAGACTAAATCAAATAAGGTTTTAATTTATTTAATTTAATGGATAGACTTTAGAGATTTAATCAAATAAATTGATTATTTAATTAAATAGGGATAATTAGATTAGATGGATTGATTTAATTAACAAAAGAGATTGACTTAATTAGATAAAATGATTTATTTAATTAAGGGATCAAAATTGATGAATTTAATCAGATAAGGAGATTTGATTAAATGGTTAGATAAAGAGATGATTCAGGAAGAAACGATGTTAGTAAGTCAGGATCAGATGCACAATGTCAATCGGTATATTTTACGTGTCTACATTTTGCCCCTCTTTAAAGCAATGCACTTGTTGTGTTGGTTCAAAGAATAAACAATCTCGATCAAAGCCAAAAAAAATAGTTATTTAAAAACTTGCCCCACTGCCACCTGGTGGGAGAGAATATGCCAATATGATGCCCCCTCAAGAGATTGGATGAAAATTCTAATTTTTGGGTGATCTCACAAAAAAAAGAGGACAAAGTACCCAACAGGTCCGAAAGGGCTCCAAGAGGCTAAAAACATGTCTAAACACAATAAAACATTGAAAAACAAGCCTCAACTGGACGAAAACAGATTCGGGGGTCCAAAACCCTAACAAGATAGCCAATTAGGGTGAAAAAACCCTAATTTTTGAGCTGAAAAGGGGCCCGAGGGGTCACTTTCAATTCATTTTCAAACACCTCCAATAGTGATCGCGAGATTTGAGCTCTGACATCCTAGTAATATGGCACAATGACAACTTCCTCTACACATTTCGAATCGAGTTTGGACATACCAGCGGCCACCCGGTATCGAGGCACCAGTAAGTGGTCCTTATGCGAGCTTCGTCTTTCATTTAATGCTTCAATTAATGCTTTAAAGAGTCGATCTGCCTGCAGCAACGCTATATAGCGCTGCTCAAAAGACAAACTACACCACTCGGTGCTAAATAGTACCACCGCAGTGTAGTTTGGACTTTAGAAACTCTGACGCTGAGTTCAGGGCCGATGGGTGGATTCAAAAAGTACAACGCGGTGATGGTAATTTTGCTCAAACTACGCCACTGAGTGATAAAGTGCACCGCGGGGGTACTATTTTGATGTTTTAAGCCCTAGCGTCGTAGTTTGATTAAAATCAAACTATGATGCCTTCACGGGTTGCACCTCTAGGGAAGATTTTTGAACACTCGATGGAGAATTTTTCAAAAAAAATTAACATGATGACCTTCCTTGATGCAGGAGGGGGCGAGGGAGCTTTACTCCCGGGAGAATAGGTCACGGGATCTAGCCGACTACTTGCAGGACCTGAACGACAGGGACTAGGATCGACTCTGGATTGCGGGGTTGTGGCATATTGCGTACGTGGCACCAATTCGCACTCACCTAGGGATGTTGTCAGTACTGGCCAAGAGATGGCATAGCGAGACATCTTCATTCCATCTTCCCATTGGTGAGGCCACCGTCACTCTAGAGGATGTTTGGCAAATTTTATGATTACCTATCCACGATCATTGAGCGATCTTCGATATCGATGAGGGACACGAGGCCTACTTCCGATTCCTTGCTACAGATGAAATTGTCTTCTGTGAGGGGCAGATAGAGCTTCAACGCCATAAGATCCTAGCACCTCCCTACCGCTGGATGATTGCAGCTATCATTTCAGGCCTTGTTGCCCTTGACAAGCGAGGGTGATATTTCAATCCCAGCTGGGGATATTGCTTGGAGCGAATGGTCCAGGACAGGTTGGTTCATTTTGCATGGGGGCTTGTTCTTCTTGCTTCACTCTACAGAGACCTGCATGAGTATGTTCACATGGATGGGAGAGCACTAGGAGTAGGGGTGACCCTTCTCCATGTCTAGGCGTTGGAGCAGATTTCTATGCTACAGCCACGCATCATTTCAGTTCTGATGGGGTCAGAAGATCCCCTCGTGGCACGATATAAAGGCAGTGTGTCCTTCACTCACACCAGGGAGCACAAGATCTCCTATTGGAGGAGAGTTCTAGATGAGATGCAGGTTTTCACCTGGCGCCCATACCTTGGTCGGCCTGGGTGGGCTGATGATGCTGACCAGATATTTCATTACCGCCAGGATCATTTCATGCAGGGATGGGAGCACACCATGCTCGAGAGATACCTACCTAGGTGCGTGCAGTGTTAGTTCGGAGAACCACAGGATCATCCTGATGATGATTACGTAGTTGTCTTCGCCCAAACCATGACACAGGTGTCATGGCAGTGGTATATTCCTACTTTAGAGGCACTAGATAGTTTTCGACAGCTAGTGGCCCGGCCATGGGCTTATGATCAAGGGCTAGCAAATCCAGGCACCACTCAAGCCTATAGAGATTGGTTTTGGCCTCCACTTCGGTTGATGATACCAAGTGCAATCCCGGATGTGCAGAGAGTTAGAGGCAGAGGGGGCGTACGAGGACTAAGATCCAAGGTTCGATAGGATCTGCCACTTGTGCCCCCAATCTAGCCAGGGTAGGGGGACGTGCACATGCAAGACCAGCAGCAGGTGCCACCTATCCCACCACCACGAGTCGAGGATCCTACTCGGGTATAGCCACAAGTATAGCCAGCAGGACAGGCAAATGCACGGGACACCTTGATTGCACAATTGCAGGCCCAGGCCCAGGCTATGACAACTAAGAGAGATTAGGCGAGGGCCGAGAGGGACCAGGCTATTCAACAGAGATAGGTTGCAGAGCTGCTGGCAGCCACTGAGCTAGGCCGAAGATAACAAATAGAGAGTATGACAGCCTCCTCCTCCCAGGGTATAGTGCCAGTTCACTCCTATAGGGATGTCGTCTGAGAGGTAGAGTATTATTGGAGGTTTTACCATGAGGACATTCACAGAGTAGAGCGGGTACCAGAGTATTCAGAGTGGGCCAGCCACAGACCAACAAAGGGTCACAGTGACAGAGGCGAGGGAAGCATTCACAGGGATTGAGCCTGATCGAGATGTTATGATTCTTTTTGTGCTTTATGGGCTCATTTTTGATAGACCTGATGGGCCTTTTGTACTGATTGACATATATGTATAGTGATCTTATTTATTCTTTGTACTATGACAATTGATGATGATATATATATGAGCCGATTTTGATGTGATGTAATGTGTACTCCTTATTTATGCATGTATGATTCTACTTCTATATGTTATGGATGTATTTATTTATTTCTAATGATGTTTATGCAATGATTATGACTAACAGATCTATATTATGCTAACCTATTATATGATGTGCAATGATGTTATCTATATGATCTATTTTATGCAAATGTGATATGTGATATGGATTTTAATATGTAAGGTGTATATGCGAAATGATTGTGAATTATGCTTATAACATGTTTATGAATGGATGTATGCTTTGTATGTGATGGACTATTCCATTTATGCTTATGTGGGATGATTTATGTAATAAATGATTTATGATGTTATTTATGAGATGATTATGGATAATGTAGTATGAATGTGATGGTCGTGATATGATTGTAAATGAAATGATGTTAATGCATAATGAGGTGGTTTTATGAGATGCTTAGAATAACCAATGTTATATCCTAAACGTATTAAATGATGATGTAATGTATGTGATGCAAAGTGATATGAGGATGCGTAATGAATGTAATGTGATGGGATGATGTCATGATGTTATGCAAGTATGTAAATAAATTAAATGCTTTTATGCCTATTATGTATGATTATGCAAGAAATGATTATGACATTCTTTTGTAAATGTTATGTGATGATTTAGATGTAATGTGATGAAATGCAATGAAATGGATGCATCTATTTGAAAAAATGCTTATGATGATATGTTTATATGATGATGGAAATGCGATGTATATATTTCCTATATGATATGTGTATTCAATATGCTAATGATTTGTGGATGCAGGATCGATGATGATGATGGTGATGATCAACTATCATAGTACCTTGTTAGTATGGTTAGCAAGAAAAGAAGAAGTTATTTCAACAAGACACAAGATGATGCAAATGCAAATGATGATGATGATGATGATGATGATTAATTTCCGAGGAATTGGGATTTTCAAAGGGCCACATTTTCTTATGTTTGATAACTCACGTGGTATAATGCATCAAGGTATAGAAAACCAGGATGGCATTGTACCTAGTGAGATGGAATTTGACTTAACAAGAAGATAGGAGTATTCTTGCTCACACCTGACATACAAAAACCTTGCTAGGATGCACTTTAGAAGTTTCAAACACCTCAGACCAAAACACAGAAAGGTAAAGCTATCCATGAAATAGTCAACAAGTTGCCGAAGACCTCCTCCATACATACCTAACAAAGCAAGTATTCACTGATGTTATTTTACAAGAACGTCCAACAAGCATAGCAGATAAAAAAGATAATGATCGTTGCCCCATTCCTATTTCTCTAAATCTTCTTGTTCGGATATCATTGAGAAGTCCTTGGAATGAGCGCATTAAGATAATTCAAAAGGTGAAGACAAAGTAAAAAAACAAGTTGATTTTCTTCAATACCGCTAACCAAAGAAGGATGTGTTTTCTAAGCATAAGAACCAAAACTTATTGCCAAAAGATAATGCCCATTGTAGGAAGGATTCATCCTAGGACATGTTAGTGGATGGTGGCACGTCATTTCATTTACCCAAAGCATTATTTTTGATAACCAATGTCCATTGTAGGAAGGATTCATCCCAGGACATGATGTTATCATATGATTGATATGGGACCAAATGGGTGATGAGTTATGGATACAAAGAGATGACCAACTTGGTTATGCATTGACTTAGACCTAAGACTTGACGTTTTGAGTTTTTCTCTTTCAACCTACTGGACTTGTTTTTTATTGTCTTACCAAAGATTGAGGGTGACGATTGTTTATTATGAGTGATGTTATTGCGGGTGCAAGCGAGATGAGGTGGATGGATTTTTTCAAATACTTGGATGTTTTTGGAGTTTTACAATGTTTTCGAGGCTGTTTTTAGTATTTTTGAGATTTTCAAATGTTTTGATTTTTGATTTTCTAATGTTTTTGGGATTTTCTGAGATTTTGACCAAGAGACTAACCTAAGGACCTATCCTAGGGGCCTCGGGGGCTGATCAATAGATTAGCCTTGCCTACGTTATATACACAGAGACCACGTAGTTCGACTGATGATTTGACCGATTTACAGATGAAGATATACATGATGAGGTGTCAGTTTATTATGATAGACTCCTAAAGGACTAACCCAAGTGTCTCGAGGGATGATCAAAGATCAACCTTGCCTATGTTCAAGCTCAGAGATGACGTAGTTCGACAAGATGACTCTGTTTTTTACTTTTTGACCTATTTTTGGGATTTTGATATGTTTTGATTTTTTTGGATTTTTCTGATGTTTTGATGTTTTTGGATTTTCTGATGTTTTGATGTTTTTGGATTTTCTGATTTTCTAATGTTTTGGATTTTCTAATTTTTTGATGTTTTTGAATTTTCTGATTTGAGGACTTTTAAGATCATACGAATATGATCCAATGAGAACATACCCCAACATGATGCAATAGACTACTCTTGATAATGGCAGGACAAACTAACCTTGAGGATGGGCCAAGTAGTACTAGGAGGGATCATGATACGAAACAAACAAAGCTATGGTGCGATGCGAGTGGATGAGTGATGGATGGAGATCCCAATGCAATGGATGATGGAAGCGAAATGGATGGATGATGCAGAACAAGCCGTGAAGATCCCGGGTGGATGGAAAGTGCTTATTTACACAAGGTGCCCGCTTGCTGGTTTTCACCAAGGTACTTGCCCAAAGTGCCACCGAAGTGGTTTTCACTAGAGGACAATTTTTCTCTTTACTATTTTCAATCCTTTTTTGATTTTTTTGTTACCAAGACGCTTATTTTCCGTGTTTTCACTGGCAACCATTTTTCAAGACATTTTCTAATTATTTTTGGATTTTTTGGTTCTATACCTTGAAATATTTAGGCATAAAACTTTTTGAGATGAGAGCTATTCATGGGCTCTTGCAGAGGTTCCCCTTTGGGTGTTGATAATTGATATGCCCCTGATTTATAACTTGCCGTGATGACAAATGGTCCCAACCAATTGGGTTCAAACTTGCCTTTGTTGCTTGGGTTTGAGACATTCTTTTGATTCTCCTTCAATACCAGTTCTCTGACTTGGAACGTCCTGCTTCTGATTTTCTTATTGTAGCTCCTTTTGAGTCTATTCTGATAGACTTGCAAATGATTTAAAGCATCTATACGTCTCTCATCTAGTAGTTCTAGTTCATTTAGTCTTGATACCCAGTACTCTTCATCTGTGATGAAATTTTTTAGTGATATCCTAAGTGATGGGAGCTCGATCTCAATGAAGAGTAGGGCTTCTGATCTGTAGACCAAGGAGAAGGGGGTGGCACCGGTGGGTGTACGGATTCTAGTTTGATAGGCCCAGAGGGTAGGATTAAGCTGTAGGTGCCAGTCATGACCTGCATCATTCACTATTTTTTTGAGGATTTTCAAAATGGTCTTGTTCGTAGCTTCTGCTTGGCCATTACCTTGGGGATAGTATGGGGTGGAGAAGCGATGTTGGATTTTGAACTTCTCACATAATTCACGGACCTCCTGATTTTTGAATGGTGTCCCATTATCTGAGATAATGGCTTGTGGAACACCATAGCGACAAATGAGATAGTTTAGGATGAACTTAGAAATATGCTTCCTAGTTATGTATGTCATGGGTATGGCTTCTACCCACTTAGTAAAGTACTCAATTGCGGTTATGATGAATTTGTGGCCGTTAGATGAGGTGGGTTTGATTTTCCCAATGAGATTGAGTCCCCACTACGAAAAAGGGCCATGGTGTGACAATAGGATGAAGCTCTTGAGCTGGAGCATGGATGAGGTCCCCATGCTGCTGACATTGTAGACATCTTATGGCATAGTCATGTGCTTCTTGTTCCATTGTGGGCCAATAATACCCCATCCTCAGTAGTTTCTTGGATATGGTCATTCCACTCGAGTGCGAACCACATATATCGTTATGTACTTCAGTTAGAGCGGTCAATGCCTCCTCATCGTTTAAGCAGTGTAGTAGGGTTCCTTCTATGCTCCTACGATATAGGGTATCACCTAGGATGACAAATATGGATGCCTTTTTAACAAAGATTCATTTTAGGTTTGAAGGTAGGTCGAAGGGTATGACTCCTATACGAAGGTATGTGTAAATGTCATGATACCAAGGATTGCCTGGACCAACGATTTTGCACATGAATTCTGATTCTGGTACCTCGAATGCGGAAACGAGAAGTTGCTCAATCAGGAATTCATATTTTGGAATGTTGTGAGGGATGTCTAATAGTGACCCAATTGTTGCCATGGTGTCGGCTGCTCTGTTGTTGGCTCTAGGAATTTGCTCAAATGTTATTTCGATGAAGGATTATTTTAGAGTCTCCACCAATTTCTTGTATGGAGTGAGCTTGTCATCCTTGGTCTGGTATTCATTGTTTACTTAATTTATAATCAATTGAGAATCCTCGTATACCCTAAGGGCTATGATATTCCACTGCACTACTACTCTGAGACCTATGGTCAAAGCATTGTATTTTGAAAAGTTATTAGTGCAAGGAAATGCCAATTTTTATGACCTTGGTATGTAATCCCCTTGTGGGGTGATGAAGAAAACACCAGCTCCTAATTCATGTTGTGTGTATGAGTCATCGAAGTATAGTTTCCAGTGGTTAGCTACGTTGAGGTCGAAAATAGATTCATCTCGAAACTCTAAGACAAGAGGGTTCTCGGAATAGATTGGTACTTCTGCCAGTTGGTCTACGATGACTTGGCCCTTGATTTCCTTCCTCTCCACATATTTGATGTCATATTATGATAATATCATTACCCATTTTTCCATTTTTCTAGTGAGCATTGCCTTTGATAGTAAATATTTGAGAGGATCAATTTTAGCGATGAGTTTTATTTTATGTGCCAACATGTAATGTCTGAATTTTTGTGATGCAAACACTACTGCGAGGCATGCTTTCTCGATGAATGAATAGTTTAGCTCATGACCAACCATTTTCTTGTTGATGTAATAGATAGCCCTCTCCATTCCATTTTCATCATGTTGAGCTAGGAGAGCTCCAAGGGCTGTTGTTGTTGATATGTATAGAATCAATGGCTTTCTTTGGATTGGTGGCATTACGACTGTGGTGTCAGTAGGTATTCCTTGATTTTGTTGAATGCCTCTTCGCACTTGGTGCCCCATTTGTATGCTACTCCCTTGTGGAGTAGGTGAGAGTATGGGTTCTGTTTGTCTGTGAGTTATCCTATGAACCTTCTAATGGATTGGAGCCTTCCTTGTAGACCTCTTAGTTGATTTAATTTTTTTGGTGTCTCCATCTTGAGGACTTCTTTTACCTTTGCTGGATCTACCTCGATACCCCTCATGGACACTATATATCCTAGCAATTTTTTTGATTGTACGTCGAAGACACACTTCTTGGGATTTAGTCTAACTTTGTATTCCTCTAGCCTGTCAAAGATGGCACTTAGGGTTTCTATGTGATCTTTTCTCTTTGTGGACTTAGCTAGAATGTTGTCAACATATTCTTTAACTGTCTTATGAATCATGTCATGGAATATCAATATCATGGCCCTTTGATATGTTGCTCCTGTGTTCTTTAGGCCGAATGGCATCATATTCCAACAATATGTCCCCCATGGACAAGTGAAAGTTGTCTTATGTTGGTCCTCTTTAGCTATCATGATCTGATTGTATCCCGAGAATTCATCCATTAGTGACAACATCTCATGTCCTGCTGTCATGTCTACTATCATGTCGATGTTGGGAAGCGGAAAGTCATCTTTTGGACATGCCTTGTTCAAATCCCTGAAGTTTGTGCAGATTCTAATATCTATCGGGCTTTTAAACAGGTACCAAGTTTGACACCCATTCTGGATAATCAATTGGTCAGATGAATCCCGCATCTAACAACTTTTTTAGCTCCATTTTGACTAATAGAGCAATCTAAGGGTGCATTTTTTGAAGATTTTGTTTGACAGGCTTTGCTTCTAGATACACTACTAAGTGGTGAACTGGATCAAGTCCTAGCATGTCAGCATAACTCCATGCAAAGTTTATTTTTCTTTCCCTTAAGAAGGCTGCTAGGAGCTCTTGCTCTTCTAATAGTACTGATTCTGCATAAAATGTGATATGCAGGGTCTCCTCTGTTCCTAGGTTGACCGGATTGCATTTTTCTGCCAAGACTGTTGACTTTTCCTAATGAATAGCTCTTAAATGAAGATTGAATTCCCCCATCCTCAGGCACCTCGGAGAGGTTTTCACCATTGGATGTGTCTTTTCTTTTTACTTTTTTCTTGTCAGAGAGTGCCACAGTGTGGTTTTCACTCAAGGACTTGGATATTAGTCTTAACTTCTCACTTTTGTGACTAAAGGATTCAATCGTCTCCCCATAATAGGCATGTGTGTCCAAATATATTATAAACCCTACTTTATGGTCTCCATCCGGAATGTTATCTCATAGTCCCATGAATTCTGATAGTGCCTCATCATTTTCGAACGTATCAAGAACTGGCGGTCCTCATTGGTTGTAGTCGATGAGTTGGGGATATACTAGGTGGATCGCATAATTTTTTTGGTCTAGTTTTAAGGATAGGGTATTAATCATGCACAGGGTGGTATCCTCAAATAGCCTAGGTAGATTAGTCATGGTATCCTCGTCATCACTACTATTATAGATGTCGGTTATAAAGTTATGTATGTCTCTACCTATGGATATTGGTAATCGTACTTCTGTTGCAGTTGGCTGAGGAGGAATATTAACCATTCTAACCAGAGGACTTCGGCCATGTATGGTTATACTCACAGGGGTACATCCAAGGCCAAGATTTGTTATTGGTCGTGTCTCTGGTATGATAGGTATTATGATCCCATTGTCATTTTGTCCCAGTCTTTGATTTCTATCGTAGCCCATTGCAAGCATTATTTGCAAACCCTTGCTTCGGTCATCCATTGGTAATTCTGGTGTTGATCTTTCATCTTGATATAGCATATGTGATAGATCTACCTCAATAACCTCCTGGCCAAGGTCTCCCCATCTTGTGAATTTAGGATAGTCTTCTAGAGATGTTTGTGATGTGGAAGCTTGATTTTCTTGTGGACGTCCCTGTGATCTAGGAGATTGTGGTAACTCTCCTACCACAAAAGCATTGTTAGGGGGCTTGTAGCTTCCACAACCATCATCCTGGATGATGACCTTGATGTCAGAGATGGTGGGAATGGTGGGAGTGGCGGGTATCTCTGTCACAGAAGTGGACGCCAGAGTGGCAGGGTCGATGTATGGTGTGGATGGACCCTCATCATTTTTTGGTACTTGGGGGATTTTGTAATACCTTGCTTCAATATTTTTGCAATACGAGAAAGGTTCAGGATCTCCATGGATAGTCACTTATTGTCCGTCATGTGTAAATTTCACACATTGGTGGAAGTTTGATGCTACTGCTTTCATCGCATGGATCCATCAGTGTCCTAGGAGGATATTATATGGCAAGTCAAGGTCCAAGACCTGACAAGTGGTTTCCATGAGAGTTGGCCCTACTTGAATAGGGAGTTTGATCATGCCTTGAGACACTCTTTCTTGATTGTCATATGATCTTATTGTGATACCTTCCCTTTGTCGATAGAATCTTCTAATATTTTCAACTGCTTGATGAGGTTGAGAGAACAGATGTTCAAGCCCGCACCTCCATCCACTAAGACCCTTTTGAATTTTCTCTTATGTACTATGGCTTCCAAGTGAAGTGCATGGTTGTGAGCTGGTTGGGTGGGGAAATCTTGGTCAGAGAATGTAAGAAGATTAGGCATAATGATATCTCCGACCATGGCTTGGAATTGGTCCGCATCAAGGTCTGCGGGGACAGAGGATGAGGCCAACGCTTCTTCAAGGATTTTTCTATGGGCAGATGAGATTTTTAGCAACTCCATGATGGAGATTTGTGTTGGCGTTCTCTTGAGTTGATCTAGGACATTATAGCCATTAGGAACGGATCTAGATGCAGGGACTCTATTTGGCTGGGATGACCCTACGATGGTGACTTTGCCACCTCTTGCGATGACTCCACAAACGACATGGGCGCCTTTGATGGTGATGACCATGCAGTTTTCATCTAGGGAGGCGACAACTATTTCATACACATGACTTATTTTTGAGTGGGTTCCTTTCCCTTTATCATTTTTGTTCCCTTTGTTACCATGATTCGGCATTGGATTCATGTATATCTTAAGATCCTGATTTCCTGTAGGTTGTTCCATGTTTATGATTCTTTTATCAATGAGATCTTGAATTATGTTCTTTAATCTCATGCAGCTATTTGTGGTATGGCCTTTGATTTTATGAAACTCACAAAGCTAATTCCCTTTGTACCAAAGAAGTTTGACATCCGGTTCTTGGTAATTCTCAAATGTAGGTGCTTTGATGATTTTTTCATCGATTAGCTTTTTCATGATGTCTTCAAGTGATTCCCCCAAAGTGGTGTATTTTTGCTTGGGATAACTCTTGCATTGGGGTGGTCCTCTTTGGTCATTGAGATTATTGATTGTTGGATTGGTGTTTGGTTGGTGTGTCATGTGATGATTGTTGTGGTGTTGGATTTGGATTTGTGGTGCGGGTGTATGTTGGCGAGGAGCACTAATGACCACCTTGGCATCGATGACACCATCATTAGTAATGTTTTTGTTCCTTGCCCACGTGCGAGGTTTATCATTGTAATTGGATGGTGGGAAGTTGTTTTGTTGTTTGGGGTATGATGTTGATTCTGCAAGTTGAGTCATGAGGGCTCTTTTGATGTTGAGCACCTTGGGAATCAATTGATCATATGTGGTGATGCCCTGAACCTTAAGATGAAATGCCAAGTGGCCTTCAAGGTTGGCTATGATGGTGCAAACTTTTTGTTCTTCTAGCATGGTCCACTTGCTCCAATTGTCCTTGGATCACCATCATTGTAGGAATGAAGTGAATGATTCACCCTTTCCTTGTTTCAGAGCTGAAAGTTCTTCTAGACTAACATCCATTGTAATGTTGCATGCATAATTTTTAATGAATGCATCCATAATTTCTTGAAATGTTCTAATGCTTGAGGGTAAACAAGAGAACCATTCCATAGCGTGTCCTACCAAACTCCTAAGGAATAGCTGCATCAGATAAGTCTCGTCATATGCGACTTCCATGCAATGAACCTAGAATTCCCTAATGTGATCTTCAGGGTTTCCCGTCCCTCAATATTTGTCAAATTTGAGGATCTCGAATCCCTTGGGGAATGGTTTCATTACTAGGCTCCTATCAAATGGATATGGACACAAGTTGCTTGGTGTCTTGGTTGTTCGCCCTAATTGAAGATTGAGCACCTGTTGCGAAAGCAACCTAATTTGTGCCATTACATCATTTTGCGGATCAGGGGGTGGGATGAAAGTGTTTTGGGGTGTTTCAATCGTGGGTTGGATGGGTGGATTGAATGGTGTGTTGTTCGATGGTATTTGCATGTTCTGTCGAGCGAGGTAGGCTTCTACCTGCTTTTGTATGAATAGTGCTTATTTTTTATCTTGTTGTTGTTGCACTAAGATTTGTGCTTGTTGTTGTTCCAACAACGCTTGTTGTTGTGCTTGCTTTTTTTCCAACAACGCTTGTTGTTGGGCTGCTAATTCGACTGCTTCTTGCTTCTCTTGATATTGCTTAATTGCTTGTTGATACGCTTGCAATTGCACTACTTGTCTTTGTGCAAGAAGTTGTGCTTGATATTGGGCTTGTTGTGCCTAATATTGAGCTTGCGCTTGAGCTTGTTCTTGTGTTGCTTGTGCTTGTGCTGCTTGTTGTTGCAATAGAGCTTGTGATTGAGTAGTTTTTTGTGGTTGTAATGCTTGCAAATCTTGAGCGGCTTGGGTGGCGTGTTGTTGTTGTTGCAATAACGCTTGGGCTTGTTGCACTTATTGTGCTTGTAATGCGGCTTGTGCTGCCTGGGTAGCTTGCGCAGGCTTGAGTCGCTTTCTAAGCAGCTAGTTGTTCGGATTTTTGTTTTTGCACTTGTTGGAATCCTCTTTGGAAATCAACTTGCAATGTTGTGTTGTATTGGCTTGATGTGATGGAAGTTGGTGGTGGTGGGAGTGGTGGTGGATTTGGAATGGTGTTTTTGGAGGTGGTGTTGGTATTTTGCATGATGGATGGTGATGTTGATGTGGTTGATCCTTGAGAGACCATGCTTTGTGATGTTAAGGGGGTGTTTGATGATGTTGCAATTGCTTGTGCATTTGTCATCTATTGTTGCGATATCAACAACAAATTTTGAGCATTTGGCGTAATGCTTTTATTGATATTTGGGATAGTGGTTTGATTGACACTTGGTAGAGGGGGAAGCCCTAAACCAAGGAGTGATATGGATGATGATGGCAATGGTTGAAGAGGTGGAAATGTGAGGGGTGCAAGTTCTTGTGAAAATTTTGTGGTTTCGAAGATGCCCCCTGGTCCGAACATATCTCCCTCCCCTTGCGAATTTGTGAGGAGAGGAGTTTGAGGCATTGCGCAAAAAAATGATGATGATGGATCATGATGGAAAGTGAGAGGAACATTCTTATGTAATGGGTTTTCGGATATGTTTTGTTCCAAGGTGGTATTTGCATCCAAGTTTTGATTATTAACAAGTGTGTGTGCTTGAAGAGCATTGATAAATGCATTTCCCTTGTTAACATTGGGTTGGGTTGGAGCAAATGATGTCGTGATTTGCATAATGTTTTGTGTGACATTTTGGGATGGAGGTGTAGATGAGATGGGAATGGTGGATGAGATTGGAGGAAATGATGTCTCCACTATGGTGCTCACGTCAAAATTTGAAGGTAGTTTGGCCCCTTGTTTTGCTAATTCAAGCATGTATAACGAAGGGTTAAGCCTCATCATGAGGTTGATGATTCTATGGTTGTCTATATTTTGGAGCATTTCAGTTATTTCTTCGTGAGACATTCCAAGGGTAAGATCCTCTCCTTGGTTTTCCCCTTGCAGATTTTGGGATGATGAGATGTTCAAAGGATTGCTTGACTCGGTGGGATTTATTTCAATGTTGTTTGGCTAAGATCACTTGAAGCAGGTGTTTCTTTGTTGGCTTCCATGCTCTTCTTGTATTGAGATCTAGTTTGAACCATAAAACAAAGATCAATTTTTAAGAATAGAAGAGATGAATCTCTTAATTCTTTGATCTTTGTTTTATGTCCAAAGTAGATATTTTTAGGATATCTTAAGGATCAAGAGATGATATGGTGATGATGCAAAAGATGAATGATGTGGATGTTATGATCTTTTGGTAGATTTTGAAGGAGATACTAGATTTTTGGGACTTTCAGATGGATTTTGATTTTGATTTGATTTTGGATTTTGAGATTTTGTCCTTGATTTTGATTTTGATTGTTTTGATTTTGAACAAAAAGACCCTAAGATGTTGGACGATGATCTAAGGGATAGATTTGATCAAAGGATGAAAATTTGAATATGTGTGGGGAGAAGGATGCATCTATCCACACCTATTCAAACAAGATGATAGTTTCACTAAGCATATGAAGAAGGATTCATCTACATATACTAAGCTAAACAAGATGATTTTGATGACTTTTACTAAGCATATGCAAAAGGATGCATCTACACATACCTAGCCAAAGGTGATTTTGATAATGTTTTCAAAGATTTAGTCTCAAGGATTTTCATGATTTTGATTATGCCAAAAAGCCTAACATTAAGGATGATTCCAAGATTTTCCAAAAGGTGATGATGAGATGATTCTTGTTTTGATGGATGAAGGATGGATGAAAAGATTTTGATTTTCTTTTGATCCTAAGGTGAGCCTAAAAAAGACACTTTGTTTGCCTAGACCTAGGTATTGAAGAACATGCAAATGTTTCCTATAGACCTTTGTGACCAAAGAATGATTCAATTTGAACACACATTTTCGGATTTTGAGCCAATGATGTTTGCTTTGGACTTTGAATTTTTTTGAGAAAGTGAGGCTTCAACACACATGAAAGTTCATTTTTCTTAGCTTTGCTTAATGGCTTTATTTTACCAAAAACACTTTCTTTGATTAAGTTTTCAAACTAAGTTGTCCAATGTCTTAATTTCTTCAAACACCACAAGATATGTTATGTGGAAATTTGATGAACTCAAGGAAAGGGTTTCCCTATTGTTTAATTAAGGAGAAAAATCGAGATATAATCCAATGTTTAGAAACCTCTAAGGACGTGAATCCCAAGGGCAAGCAATAACATATGGATTAAGTCAAATGGAATTTGTCTCCAAAAGGGTTTGAAATTTGGATGATGTTAAGTGTTTGTTTTTGAGACGTTTTCGATTCAAGCAATGCATTTTGTAAACCAAGAATAAGGACAATCATATGGATGTGTAAGACAATATTTGTTGGATTCCCACTTGGACAAGTCCAGCTACGCTTATCTTTAGCGAATGGTTAGATGCTTGACCCCACTGGCTCCCCTCCACGACACTCACTTATACGGGGCAACCAAGCATCAACAGCCATGAAACTACCATGGCATGTTTTCTATTTCTACTAAAAGATAGTAAAAGTGGGGTGGCTTTAGAACAACCATTATTGCACCAACAAATATATTTAAGGATTTTGGAAATTCTAGAACATGGGTTTTAGTAAGGACTTTTCGTTTGTGGAGATTGACCCATACGGAAAGAGTCCCCTTTTGGATCCATCTTGTCGAAATCAACCACGTGATATTGGCGTTTACTCCAATATCCACATTTATATACCAGTTGGAAATACTCTTGGCTTTAGAGTGTTACCGGTTGAGTTGTTCCCTTAGGTGAGTACTTTTTCCCCAAGGAAGGCCCTCTAGGATAAACAAAAGTGAATAAGGAACACTATTCGTAACTTGATCAATCCTTGTTGGCAACAAAGAGAGAGAATATACGCAACAATGCCCCCACTCACACTCGCACAAGATTTTCAATTTTAAACCCAAATCAAAGTGTGGAGGTGATTGCTTTATCTCACCCTAAAGTCATGAAAAAGTCATTTTGATTCTCAAGATCGCTATAAAGTGCGAGAGAAGCGCATACGTCCTTTTTTAATGGCTTTAGCTTAAGTAAGCTTTCACGAAAAATAAAGTTGCACTTGTTCTTTTTAAATCCACAGAAAAATGTGAGTTCTTTTTAAGCACCAAAAGACAAGTGAAAGACATTTTGTTCAATTGTTAATACAAGAAACAAAATCTAGTAAGTTGTGGTCCTAATGTTCATTTTAGCCTTTGCAAGAAGAAATTGAAAGATTCTTTTTAAACCCAAATGAAAACTAGTGTCCTAAGGAAGGAAAAGATAACAATTTCTTAACAAAGTGTTAAACAAACACTAAAGTGTTTAAAAACACTTTGATTTGATGAAACATCCTCCTCATGCTTCTCCTTTCTTCGATTTCAATTTCCAACCTACAAGGAAGAAAAAAAACTAGTCAGATTCCAGAAAATACAAAGACAAAAAAGTAGAAAATAGAGAAAAAATTAATCATTAATCAAAGAGCATGTGTTAGAATTAAATTTTCCCTTTTTACTCCCTTCTAGCATCACAAATCGTGACTGCATCAGAGTTTTATTTCCCAGCGGTGCCCTCACAGCTCCGCTTGCCAGTCAGCGTCACTCTGTGTTGGGACAAAGAGCTCAACTGTGTCGCACTTTTCGCCTAGCATCGCACTTTTCTTCTAGCATCGTAGTTCGATTATTTTTGAAACTGTCTATGAGTCAACGAGCCCAATGGTGGAGTTTATAATTCAAATTTTCTTGGTGGGACGAGTCCAACGTCGCACTTTGAGTCTCCCGCGGTGCTATATAGCGACGCTGAGCTCCCAGTGTTAGAATTTTCTGTGTGAGGAAAAGATGCAGAAATTTTGGGAAAAAATGATTGAAAGTGAGATGTAGCCCTCCTTCTAGTGCCAAATGTGTGAACCCCGACCTTGGTACCTGCAAAACAATAAGAATAAACAAGTTAGACAAGAAATTGCAAGCCAAAACAAGGATTCCCCATGGAATCCATTTACAAACTCAAAGTAGGAAAGAAAATAATGGAAAGCATAATGAAAAGAACAAAATAGATTGAATCCTAATTTAAATGTACAAACTCATGATCCCATGGGGGAATTGGTGCCAATTTGATGTTAAAATTGGCCCTTTACCAATTCCTATGATGCAAATTTTATGTGTTGAAGATGCTTGATCCACTTTGTTGATGAATGATGAGAGCTCCAAGCCAAAAATCTGCAAGAACCTTGCTAAGAACTCAATGACAATGGATGGAATTTGAGAGATATTTGAGCATGGTAACTTTGCATAAATTGTGGATGATCAAATGAGGATGTGAGCACTTTATTTATAGAATTCTAAGATGGATGAATGTTCAAATTTGAGCAATGTGGGACTAACATTCATCCAATGGTATGATGCCATTTTTCAAGCTATGAATGGGTGGAAGATGTGCAAGATTTGGGGATTTTGCCAATAAATGCATAATTTTCAATTTCAAATTTGTTGAAATGACTTGCAAGAGGGAAGGAAAAATGCAATAAATGCCACTTGGCTCAAGGCAAAGGGCATGTAAGATGAATTTATTGCCTTGTTGGATGTACATATTGATTTGGAATTTTTGAATTCAAATTGAGAGAATATTCCAAAAGATGCCTTGTGAGGAAAATAGAGATTTAATAAATGAATTAAATCTATTTTCATGAGCAACTTGCATTATCTAGAGGATGGGACATGAGATGAGATTAAATTAATTAAGGGTTAATTAATTTAATGAGAGAGGTTAGATGATGTGACTTATTTGACTCAAATTTATGGATTTATTTAAATCAAATAAGAGGAATATGAGAAGAGATTAATTAAATAAGGATTTTGATTTATTTAATTAAAAGAGATAGTGTTAGACTAAATCAAATAAGGTTTTAATTTATTTAATTTAATGGATAGACTTTAGAGATTTAATCAAATAAATTAATTATTTAATTAAATAGGGATAATTAGATTAGATGGATTGATTTAACTAACAAAAGATATTGACTTAATTAGATAAAATGATTTATTTAATTAAGGGATCAAAATTGATGAATTTAATCAGAAAAGGAGATTTGATTGAATGGTTAGACTGAGGGATGATTCAGGAAGAAATGATGTTAGTAAGTCAAGATCATATGCACAATGTCAATCAATATATTTTACGTGTCTACAGTTTGTAAAACTCTGTTGCATATGCTATATTTGAATGTTAGTAGCATCACAATCATCTTGAGACATGGTGTATATATGCAAGGGTTGCTATATAATTCTCAGTATGTTCATTAACAAAATGGCCTCTACAACCATTATAAAAAATGGCAATATCATCAAAGTCATTCAGTGAACGAATTGGGTTGAAGGGAATCGAGTTTCAATCTCATAATATTTTATCATCTAGAGTGAGATTTAAATCAATGCACATTATCATTTGAAGTGATAGTTAAATCAATGCATATGGTAAAATAAGAGAAATTTTTGGCTTACATTGGCTTCAGACTTAATATTCTAATTCTCTTAATTTCACATTTTTGCTATTGTACAGATTGAACATTATTCTTGTTGTAAGAAATAATGTTCAATAGGAATGATTTCAATAGAAATATAAAGGCACATGTAAAATATCGCTTCAGCATCATATGGCATATTCCAGGTACATGATACTCTTTAGCTTACACGTTTCTTTAAAAGTGGCAAAGGATTTCAAAAAATTTAAGTACATCATCGTACTCCTTGTTCACATTAGCTAAGCCAAATTTGTGTGAAATGTTTGCTATAAGTAGCAAACGTCAGGTGTGTGGTAATGATTGTTAGGCAAGGTGTTACCTTGTCATCACCAGGCTCATGTGACATGGTCAGATGCAAGGTTAGAAGTACTAGAGGATAAAATTGTATACCTTTCATGAACATGGAAAAGGTACGATTCCATAAGGCAATCTTGTAAAGTGAATTTTTCTAACAATGTGCTCTTCTATGTAGGTAACAGGTGTCCCATTGTTTTAAAATTCAAGTGAATTTGCATGTGCGGATTCATATGAAGATTCATGAATTTGTTCCTAGTCTGTACTCATTATATGTGTGGATTGGAATTGGGATGATATATGAATTTATGGGCCAGACTAAACTTAGTAAAATGGCTTTAGAGATATTTCGTATCACCAAATTTTTGGCTAATGGCTTCAAAGTTATTAATTTAACTTGTATGTTCACCAAGCCGTACTTATTTTTTATGATATATCTAATCATCCTCTAGAGTGTATAATCCACTTGCATCTCTTGCAAGGATTTTATTTGGTCAACATATTCCTGACAACAATGTTAATAAATTTGATACTCCATCACCTAAACTACCACATTTTTTTGTGTGTGTTTTAGCCTATAGTGGTTATGTTCCATCAGAAGAAATCTAGCAGTGGTGAGTTAAGGGTGTTGTTTCATTCTTGTGTAGTGTGTAGAAGAAGATAGATGGAATTCTTCCCAAGGAACTACAAAGTGTTCATCCCCGTCAATGACTGGGAAATGTCTATATCATATGAGATTGGTGATGCAGAGTTGTGCTTAGTCTTCAAAGATCATTGTGCTACTTTTAAAAGGAACATCAGAAGGGTAATATGGGTTGAGATACTGGAGCCAGAGGCTAAGCGTTTGATCTATCCTTCTCAATTGTTGTCAATCTTCATTTCCAACTTGTTGGATGTGCTACAGAGTATTAGTTTGGTGGAGACTATCACAAATAAAGTGGTCAATGAATAGTTTCTGCATAATGGTATCCTTCACAAAGCTTTCCATAGGTATGATCTTGGAAAGGTCATAGGTATGTGGGCAGTTTATTCCCTAGGCATTTTCTAGATTACATAGAACAACTTTTCAAACTTTGTTTGTTGCTATAAATAAGAATTTGGCACAATAAAACTCCATGTTTATGTCAAATGAACTCAGACAAAATGCAGGGGAGATTGATATTTCCTTAGAAGATAAAATAAAAGAGAGGGTGCAAGCCATTTTGGATTTTCTCACTCATGTGCATGATCCACCAATGCCACATCAATTAACAGATGAAAATAGTGCTCTTCAACAGCCACTAGAGGTGAAAAGTGGTCACCAACAACCATTAGTTGCGAATAGCGGACTTCATCAACCAACGGGTGGGAAAAATGTTTGGGAGATCAATCTAAATACCATGCCTTCATCTTAGCCTATTGTGGACAACTTTATGGAAGAACAAGATGAAAATGAAATTCAGCCTGTGCAGATGGAGGACTAACAAGCTTAAGATGAGAATGTTGTTTATTGCCTGTCCATAGTAGCTACTCGATCTATGGTTAATTGTATTAGACAAAATCCAAAGTATGCTTTGTCTTCATTTCACTATACTCCAAGGAAGACAATATAGTAAGATGTTAGTAATGGTGATGAGAAGTAAGAACTATGATAATATTTTGTCATGCTTTGAGGGTGAAATTGTAAGCTTCTTTTTGTGATAAAAAAAGCAAAGAGAAAGTTAGATCCAAAGTGATATAGTATAGGGAAGTAAATATATCTAGTATTGTAAATTTCATATTATTAATAATATAAATATAAATATAGGCATTATGTCTTTTGCTGAAAAAAATGTAACATGACCATACTAAATAAATTTTGAGATATATTTGCATGGTAATACTAGGACATGAACAACATTGATCCTTATATTGTGATCTATTTAATATTTTCTTAGATATTGATGCTAACTCTATAAAAGAAAATATTGAGAAGTTACATCCCAAGGTTTTTTTTTATGGTTAAAAATTATAATTAGAAAAATATACTAAAAGGTAAGGCATATAAGGCCAATTTATTACTCACCTTTGATTCTATTATGGTTCCTTTTATGGAACTTGAGGTAAATATCCATATTTGTAATGAGTTTAGAAATATTAACAAAACATTTCCAAAGGATGGCTTAGCTCTTCCTAATATTGACATGATTATAGATTTCACCATTGGTAATGAAATATTACCATTTATGGATTGATTTTTTGACTATAATAAAATTATGATAAATCTCTAAGATCAACACAAGACCCATTGACTACACCTTGGGGATATTTAGCTATGTTGTTATACCTTTTGTATTGAAAAATAAAAGAGATTCCTATCAAAGTGTCATGACACTAATCTTTCACAATCTTTTGTATAAGGTGTTAGAAGACTATATGGATGATATCTTAACAAAATCAGAATTATTGATAGAACACCTCCAATCCTTAAGAGAAAAAATTGAATGATTATACTAATGCAAATTAATGCTAAATCGTATTAAATTTTATTTTGGTGTTGATATGTTGAGTATGTACACCAAGATGAAGGACAAAAAAGTGTCCAAAAGGGAGATTCTCAATAAAATATGTGTATGCTTTATAAAACATACATACAAGTCATAATGTGTATGTGTTATGTATAGTAAACATTATAATGTGTACATATTATTTAAAACATTGTCTTTAAGATTAAAATAAAAATTTACATAACACATATGCATATCTAATGCCATAATTTAAAATTTTAAAAATCATACCCTTTAGGGTAGACTACCAAGCCTAAGGGTTCAAACTATATTTGGGTTATAAAGTTTATATTTTCATCATAAAATAGCATATTCAAACTTCATCCTTGTTAGCTTTTCAAATTTTGTGATAAAATTTCATGAATCCATCACCATCATCTTAAGTTATTTCGTAGCTTTCTAGTTATATTTTTTTTATGTTTTCAATAAATAAATTTATTTGCTTTATTTTCTATTAATAGTTTCTTCATATTCCTTAAATATATATGCATTACTTTTCCTTCATTAATATTTTTTGAACTATTTCTCTAAATTTATAAAAAAAAATTAAGATTGTTCCACAATTCATTATATACATGTTAAAAAATAGATTTTTGATTATTTAATACAAGCTATGTGATGCTCATTCTTACTAGTGATATTTTTAGGATGCATCCACTTTTTAAAATGTCAAAAAAATCCATTGAAAATATTAATTTAGTACTCACTCTTAGCTATATTTTCACCAATTAATTTTAACAATAAAAATAGGAATGCATTTATGTTTACTTGATATTTCACCCTTTTAGTATTAACCATTTTCTATGTAATCCTTAGTATTTTAGAAACTAGATTTAGAATACTATAATTCTTGTTCTTATCATATATTCAAATTTTGAGTACGAGCATCTCAAATTACTTATTGAAGTTCCAATTTCACTAATTTTAGGAAAAATGTCACCACTTTTTACCCTAAAGGACTCACCTATAAAGAAATACCTTATCACATGCATTAAATATGAAAATTTTCTCTACACTTCACTGGATTAGGAAATTATGTACATGTGTTTCCTATAACTATTCTTCTTTGGAATTGTTTGAAATCCTTCCTAGATTGCTTCCAAATTATGCGCTATAATTCTCCACCCTTTCACTGATTCTTTAGAGATTTCTTACAAAAATAGTTTCTTTACAACATAAATCTTATTTAATAGGTTGTTATTTAATGTTCTCAAGCCATGAGAAGCATTAATGGTTTCTTAAATCTTGGCACATGTGAGATCATCTCCTTCTACCATGTGTCCTTGTTTGTTTTTTAGAAATTTAAATGGTTCTATGAAACTCATCGGTATTTGACATGATTCTTAAAACTTCATCAAATTCTAAAATAGGTTTTAAAACCTCTCTTTTGACTACCAATATTAGTGATAGTTTACATAAAAAACAACCTTTAAATACTTTTTTGGAATTTGATAAGGTTGTGAAAACCTCATGGAATTCTGATATTGGTTATGAAACTTGTAATATTTTTTTAAAGTGTAATACCACTCTGTCCATGCAAAAAAATTACATTATGCTTTAGACTTGAACTTGATTTTGAGAACCTGTTCAGCTTTCAAACGGTTACAATAACCCCATCAAACCTTGAAATAAATAATACTTAGATGGGTAATAACTTAAACATCAACACAAACCCAAAAATTAACTCAAATGTAATATAAAAGGTTTTAGAAACTTTATCGGCTTGCAACATGGTTAGCATAATCTTATCAAAAGTTGGTAAGGTTATGATAACCTTACCAAACGCCAAAACATGTTTCAAAAGAAGGAGGCTCTTTGATGACACTTAAAAACTTAGAAATTTGGATTGGAAATTGAAACTAAGGCAACAATTGGCTTTGACTAGGGACAAAGACTAGGAAGGATGTTGTATGAATCCAATTCTAGGCTAAACACCAAGCCTTTCCATGGGTAATAGGTTCAACAAAAAGGGGATGAAAAACTATACAAATTGAGATTGTCAGGCAAACAAACACAAAAAAAACCAAAAAAAATGAAGGAACAAAAATAATGTGTTGAAGTGAGCAACCAAGATCTTCAATATGCAACACCAAATAACCTCCAAATGAAATAGAGAGAAGAAACAATGAAATATTTTTTTCCACCAAACAATAATTACAATATGATACAATATGATCAAGATGTTATCAAGATGCAAAATATGCATGAGATGCCTTTCTTATAAAGGCAAGGTGAGAGATGGGATGAGACAAGATCATGACAAGTGTCTTAATCATATCACATGAGACAACTAACTCATAACTACCTAGGATAATGTAAAATCTAGAAAAGACAACTAAGACTTCTAGAAGAAAGCTTAACATGTGAATAAGTCCCCTAAGTCCCTAGTAAAGAATTAACTAGGTACAAGACTTTATTCACACCAACACCCCCCTTAAGTGTAACTTAGGGAGGAAAAATACAATGCAAAGATTCAAATATGGGTCTCAACAACAAGTCTTGATGAGGTACCCTTGTACAAAACAAACTCTCATAATCAAAGAAAAGGAGAAAAACCCTATGGGAGAAAACTCCTCTCAAAAAGAGAGAAAAACTTGCAAAGAAAAAAATAATAAGGAAAGAGGACTCATCAAGACCCTCCAAGGGAAACTTCCTTCACCCCAAGCATTGATCACGACTAAAGATAACAAGGTGATTCCAAAGGTTTAGTCAAGATGTCGATAACCTGTTGCTTTAGAGGAAAATACTCCAAGTTGAGAACACCATCCTAGATGACTACCTGATGAAGAGTATGTGGATCTCAATATTCTTAGTATGTTGATGCTCCACTGGGTTGCGAGAGATATGGATGGCACTCTAATTGTCATAGAAAAGAGTAGTGGGCTAAGTAGAAGGAAATTCAAACTCAGTCGTCAACTGACGAAGCCACAAAACCTCCTAGCTAGCAAAAACTGCACCTCGATACTCAAACTTTGTTGATTCTGCTTAGATTACATGAACATACAATCAAACCAAAACCAAGGAAAAATATAAAGCCAAAAGTGGACTTTCGATCATTGACATCACTAACCCAATCTAAGTTAGTGAAGCCCACAATCTAAGAATCTCTTGATGTGCAATGAATTCCAAAATGTGTAGTGCCCTAATGTATCTCAAGATACATTTGGTAGCCTTCCAATGACTCTCATGAGCCTCTTGAGAGAAGCAAGAGATAAGGTCAATCATAAAGGAAATATCAAGATGACTATGTGTCAAGTACAAAATACTACCAACCAAGTACTAATACAAAGTAGGATCAACTGGAGTAGTGCAACTCGTAGATAGTACAACACCTGACTGAAAAGGTGTGGGAGAAGGCTTACAATCAACCATGTGAAATCTCTGAAGCAAATCAAGAGCATACTTCTACTAGAAAATAAAAATTTCCCCTCAGAAGATTGATGAACCTAAAGACTAAGGAAGTAAAGCAAAAGGCCAAGGTTGGTAATATCAAAATGCTCCATTAATGCTTGTTGAGTAATATGAATCATGGAAGTGGAACTCCCAGTGAGAATCAAATCATCTACATAGAGGGAAAGAATTTGAAGATCCCATCCATGTCTCTAAGTATAAATTGTAGGATCAGAATGACAATGAGTGTACCTAGAAGCAAGCAAGAAACTATCAAACTTCTCATGCCAAGCTTGAGGGGCTTGTTTAAGACCTTACAATGAATGACATAGCCTATGAACAAGTGAAGAGTCCTACACAAAACCTAGTGGTTGCTCCATATAGATCTCCTCATGAAGATCCCCATGCAAGAAATCACTCTTCACATCCATTTGATACATTGATCATCCCTAAGATGCAACTATAGCAAGGACAAGATGAATAGAATCCATATTGGCAATAGGAGCAAAGGTCTCAGAATAGTCAACTCCCTCAACCTATGAAAACCCCTTTGCAACAAGACGAGCCTTGTACATGTCAATTGAACCATCAACTACATATTTCGTATGATACACCCACTTGCATCATACCAACTTTCTTCCCTTAGGAAGATGTACAAGATCCCAAGTATAATTCTTCATGAAATAAGAATACTCCTTAGACATAGCACTATCTCACTCAAGAATACCTGAAGCATCTAAAAAATTCTAAGGATCATCTAAAATGGAATGACTCAAAGATTTATTCCTAAAGTTTGAGAACAAGTGTCACGAGTGTCTGTGGGATCACCAACAAGAGGACCAGCCTCTGAAAGAGTAGTACAATCCCATCATATCCCAGTGGATGGATTAGGAGGAGGTGGATCAAGACCATCATCATAATCTTCCTCAAGAAGAAAAAAATCCTCAATTGAAGAAGATTGAGTAGGTTATGATGAAGTAGAAGTCAAAGGAGGATCCTTCTAGGTGAAAGAATCAACAAATTGAATATCATGAAAAAAAATTAACCTCTCATGTGTCATGATCAAACAATCTGTATGTGTTCACATCCTCACAATAGCCAACAAAATGAATCGTTGACTCTTCTTGTCCATTGATTTATGCTAACCAACTGGAATGAATTCCCAAGCCTCACTACTAAATACTCTAAAGAAGGATATATTAGGATTGTGATGAGACCAAGCCTCCTAAAGATTCATATTTTTCATTTCCTTATGAGGCATACAATTTTGAATATAGTTGGCATAATTGACAGCTTTGGCCCAAAATGCTAGAGCCATGGACCAATACTGAATCATACAATTGGCCACCTGTTGTAAAGTCTTGTTCTTCCTCTCTGCTATTTCATTCTATTAAGGAGTGTAAGGAACCGTGTGCTAATGAAGAATAGCATGCTCATTGCAAAAGTCTTGAAATGCTTGATTGACATACTCCCCCCATTATTTGTGTATCCGTTGAAGAGAAAAACCTAACTGCTTCTCCACAAAATCTCTAAAGGTCTTGAAGATGGTGGGAACCTCACTCTTAAGCTTAAAAAATTAGACCCATGTGTAGTGGGAAAAATCATCAATGAAAGTGAGCACATACTTAGCCCTTGAAAAGGAAGGATTTTGGAATGACATGAGATCACTATGAACCAACTCAAGGGGTGTGGTTGCACATGTAGCTTGACCCTTAGGAAAAGGATCTTGATGTTGTTTACCAAGAACAAAACCTTGACAAACACCATTTGTGCAAGAGATCTTTGGAAGACCAACCACTAAGTTATTTGCATGCATCTACCAAAGATATATATAGTTCGAGTGCCTAATTTTTAATGCCAAATTTTTCTCATTGAATCAACATGAGTAATAAAAGATGAACCTATTGAAGACTCAAAACCATCAAAGTGATACAAATTGTTCTCATGATCAAATATTCATGTAGCAAGTGTTAGATGCATGGGACAACTGAGAGGGAGGGGGTCGAATCAATTGTATACTTTTAAAACATCAAAATCCCTCATTAACATTCAAATTTACATTATTTCTTAAACCCTTATCCACCATTAAACCCTTAACATGCATTAACAAAATGTAAACATGTAAAATTGTAATGCATACACATAAAAAACATAAGAACACTATAATTACATGGAAAACCCAAGAAGGGAAAATCTACAGTGAGGATTAGCTCACTAATATATGAATTGCAACACCAAATACAATAAGGTTCACTACCTAGAAAGATAAAGAAAGGCTCACTGTCAAAGGACTCACTATCTAGAAGAAAGAAGAAAGAAGGGGTGGATCACTACCAATTTGAATTGCTAACAATGCATCTCTCATATTTTAAAGGTACAGTTCCACTGAAGCACAAACAACTCATCAAATAGACTGAAATGTAGACACCTTCTCCTCACTACATTAGGAAGTCATAAGCATTAAGGCTTGCACTCTGGTGCAGGGCACCTGAGCCCTCATGTTTAAAGGTGGTCAAGTATTGAGATTTTTTTGGTTTTTTGTCATTTTTTTGTAATAAGATCTATTTAGACCATATAATGTGTGTTTGAGTCACTTTTAGAATGTTAGGTGGGTTAGTGAGTCACTTTTGTTAATGTTTCAAAAAGTTGCAAAATTTGTCAAAGCAACTTTGCAATTTTTGTATTTTTCATGTAAAAGGGGAAGTTGAATGGTTAGAGGTTCAAAGGTTAGTTGTAAATGGTTGGTTATGATTTAAAAATATTAAATAAGACATTTAATTTTGAAGATAAGGTTCTGAGAATTGTTTTGAAGATTGAGCATTAATAAAAACACTGTTTTTTGCATTTTTAAAGGAAAATTTGTTGCTACATCAACTTGTACAGCCTGGAAGTGCTCAACCATTGGCTTAAAATAATGGAGTATTTAATCCTTGTTCTATTTATTTTTTTTCATCTAATTTAATTTAGTTTTGAGTAAATTAGAACATTTTTACTAAAAATAGTCAGAAAACCCTAGTTGTGAGGGTTTGATTGAAAGAAAATGAGTTTTTGACCCATTCCATTGATGAAAAGGTCTGATAATTGGTGGAATGGGTGTATATAGGATTTATTTTGTGTTCATGGTGTTTTCAAGAGGAGGGGAGGCAGGTTGGTGAAGATTTGGTGATGCCCTAGTTGGAAAACTTCATATTTTTGACATAATAGTTTCCTAAGAGTTAGAGTTTGATAAAAATATCTTGAGGATTCATTTGTAATGATAAAAAAAAATTGGAAAGACCCTACGAGGAATTTATAAGCTATTTTCATGGTGGTTTGAGGTTGGGTTTGTGAAAACCTAGTTGTGAGCCTCTCAAACAAGCATAATTTGGCTTTTTTCAAACGTAGCAGCAGATTTTTTATCATTGTGTTCCAAAGCAACCACCATTAAATTTTGGATATATTTTATAAATCCATAATGGCTATCAAAAAAAGTTTTTATATTGTGGGTTGGAGTTGTTTTCTACAAATTATGTCAAAAATACCCTATTTGTTGCTCTTACAAGCCTAGTGGCAATTTTGTGAAGAAAGTCTCTTTAATTGTTATGTAAAGAATCTTGAATTGCAAAGATTGTTGATTTGAGACCTTGTTGATACCTTCCTCCATTATCTACATCAAATTGGTATCAAAGCATAGGTCTGATCTATATAAGAAAAAAAGGTTGAGTTGAAAGAATCATAAATATGCCTCCAAAAGGGAATGCCATTGCCAGAGAATTGAATGAGTTGAAGGAAAAACATGATAAAGAGATGAGAGAGATGAGAGAGTTGAAGGAGAGGCTTGATTCCCTGGAAAAAATTCAGAAGAGAGGTGTGGTCACAGGTGATGTGAGTGACCATGAAGAAGAAGAGGAAGAGGAAAGTTCCCAAGGGTCCAAGGAAGAGATCGATCCTAATGACTTGAGGATGGCAAGGCTTTTGAAAGTAGTCAAGGGAGATGAGCATAAGAACAAAATGGATTTACCTATGTATGGAGGAAATATGGATAGTGAAGAACTCCTAGATTGGATAGGAGCATTGGATAACTATTTTGATTATGAAGATGTGCTAGAGGATAACAGGATGAAGTTGGCCAGGACAAAATTGAAGGGTCACACTTTGCTTTGGTGGGATTATGTACAAAGTGAAATGAGAAAGAAAGGAAAGTCCAAAATCACCTCTTGGGATAGGATGGTGGCTAAACTCAAAAGTAAGTTACTACCTACTGATTACACTATTCAATTGTTTAAGAGGCTTCAAAATCTCAAACAAAAGGAGATGGATGTGAAAACATATTCAGAGGAGCTCTATAGGTTGAGCATAAAAGCAGGTCATATAAAGGATGATGAAGAGATGGTAGCAAGATACATGAATGGGTTGAGATACAACCTCCAAGATGAATTGAGTCTCACCACTCCAAGAATGGTGGAAGAATGTTACCAATTGGCCATCAAGGCTGAAGACAAATTGAAGAGAAGGCAAGAGAAGCAAGGTAGGGGTAGAGGCAAAAATTCTAGAGGAAGAGGTTCATTTTCTAACTCAAGGAAGCCACATGAGAACCAACAAGATGCAAGTAAAGTCCAAGACCAATTTTTTTATCAGAGAGGTGGATTTAAAGGTGGTAGATCAAGTTTTAGAGGAAAATTTGGAGGTCAAGGAAGAGGCTCTAGTGGATTCACAAGAAGGTGCTATCAATGCAACAAACTTGGACATCAAGCATGGAAATGTAATGAAGGTCAAGCCTTTAGTTCACATGGAGGAGAAAGAAGGACTCAATTAGTACAAGAAGAGGACAATGAGAGTGTAAACTCTCCATCACAACATGTTGCTTTAGAAGTTGGAGAATCACTAATGGTAAGGAGAACTCTCATCAAAACATCAGTAGAGAAGGAGCCATCACAAAGGTAGACTCTCGATCTTCAAGACAACTTGTAAGTTCTTGGGTAAGGTATGTAAAATTGTAATTGATTCAGGAAGCACAGATAACATGGTTTCAGTTGAGATGGTTGAAAAACTCAAGTTGCCTAGAATACCACATGATACTCCTTATAAAGTTTCTTAGTTGAATGGGTTAATGTGTTTTGGTAAATGAACAAAATTGGGTGGAGTTCAATATAGGAGGGTATAAGGACAAAATTTTATGTGTTATACTACCTATGGATGTGTGTTGTTTTCTGCTAGGGAGGCCTTGGAAATTTGATAGGCATGCTATGTATGATGGGAGAAGGAATACCTATAAGATTGAAAAAGATGGAGTTTCTTATACTTTCACACCATTGATGGAAGAGGATAAAGGGAAAACTAAGGGAGTTAGTGTGATGATGTTAGGTAGAAAAGAGTTTATAAAATTAGAGGAAAAGGAGGATAGCAACCTTGCAGCCACTCCTAGACTTGGAGATGTTATGACAATAGGCTTGAAGAATAACTTGATTTTGGATGGAAATTATGTTGAGTTGAAGGTCAAAGATGAATTGATTTTGTAGATTAAAGGTTTTATTAAAAGGTATGTTGATATGAGGATAGAAGAGGTGTTTCATTCATTGTTTTCCAAAGAGGATAGTGGTCATTCTAATTCTTTCATATCATAGGTTGGTAAACTTGATCAAGTAGCAGACATGGGTGCAGACCATCAGATGGAAGAGATGGAAAGGAAAGGTAAAGGGGATAAGGTTAAGTTATAAAGAGATGTGGAAAAGTTCAAGTACACCATTGAAGTGAAGAGGAAGGTAGTGCATTGCAAGGAAGAAGGAGATGAGGTTGCAGGTGAAGAAGCATATTTGACAACATTCTCAGATGAGGGATCAATCAAAGATCATTCATCAAGTGAAGAGTAGCATTCTCATGTGAAGAACTGATCAAAGCCAAAAGACAATTCCTATTTCTAGTACTTGATTCATTAGAAGGGATTTCCTGATGGAGAAAGAACTTGGAGGTCAAAGAATAACATGGTCAAACATGAACCTACTTTGCAACACTTGTCCTGGGGGGCTTGAGTTCATTTTTCTCGGGGAGTATGGTGCAGGGCACCTGAGCCCTCATGTTTAAAGGTGGTCAAGTGTTGAGTTTTGTTTGGTTTTGTGTCATTTTATTTGTAATAAGGTCTATTTAGACTATATAATTTGTGTTTGAGTCACTTTTATATTGCTAGGTGGGTTGGTGAGTCACTATTGTTAATGTTGCAAAAAGTTGCAAAAATTGTCAAAGCAACTTTGCATTTTTAATGTAAAAGGGGAAGTTGAATGGTTAGAGGTTCAAAGGGCAGTTGTAAATGGTTGGTTATGATTGAAAATGCTTAAATAAGCCATGTAATTTCAAAGATAAGGTTCTGAGAATTATTTTCAAGATTGAGCTTCAATACAAATGTTATTTTCTACATTTTTAAAGGAAACTTTTCTACTACAACAACTTGTACAGCCTAGAAGTGCTCAACCATTGGTTGGAAATCATGGATTATTTAATCCTTGTTCTATTTTTTTTTTTTTCATCTAATTTCATTTATTTTTGAGTAAATTAGAACATTTTTACTAAAAACAATCAGAAAACCCTAGTTGTGAGGGTTTGATTGAAAGAAAATGAGTTTTTGACCCATTCCACCTATGACAAGGTCTGATAATTGGTGGAATAGGTGTAGATAGGATTATTTTGTGTTCATGGTGTTTTTAGGAGCAGGGGGAAAGTTGGTGAAGATTTGGTGATGCCCTAGTTGGAAAACTTCATATTTTTGACATAAAATTTTCCTAAGAGTTAGAGTTTGATAAAAATCTCTTGAGGAGTTGTTTGTAATGATGGGAAATGTTTGGGCAGACCCTAGAAGACCCTTAAGTGTAGCTTAGGTGGGTGAAAATATGGTTCCTAACAAATAAATCCCGATGAGGTACCCATGTACATAGAGATCCACCCAAAAAAAAAGCCCCCCATAAGAGGAATATCCCCCCTAAATAGAGAGAAAAAGTGAAGGACTAAAAATCCCTTCCTAAAGTAGATACATGTCACACCCCTAGCAAATCTCATGAATGAACTTGATTTCTATGAAGGGTTTGGTGAAGATGTTTGTAGCCTGCTCTGATGTAGAATAATACTTAAGATTAATTATACCTACCTGAATCAACTCCCATATGTAGTGCATATGTATCTCAACATGTTTCATCCTCTGATGATGAACTAGAATCCTTGAGATTTGTATGACAATCTAGAATTATCATAAAAGATGAAAATAGGATTTCAAAATGGAATGTCAAACTCAGTGAGAATATTTTGAAGCCAAATAGTCTTAATGGTGGCATTAATTTCCCCTCGATACTCAGCCTTTGTTGATGAAAGAGTAATTGCAAATTGCTTCTTACTCGACCAACAACTAGACCAAAACCAAGTGAGAAGCAATACCTTGAAGTAAACTTGTGATCCTAAGAATTTCCTTCACAATATGAATCTGTGTCCCACCAATTCAATATCCACACCAATTGCATATTGTATCCCATAATTGTGAGTACCTTGAATATAGTGGAGGATCCATTTAGCTGCTTTCTAATACAACTTATGTGGCTCCTACACTAATTGAGAGACCATGCCCACAACATATGAAATTTTAGGTCTTGTATGAGTTAAGTAAATGATAATCCCAAAAGTTTGTCAATATAAAGTGCCATCAACCAAGGGTGAAGAACATTTAGCCTCAAGTTTGACCCCTAATAGAAATGGAGTTGATGCAGGCTTACATTCAACCATGTGAAATCTGGAAAGTGTATCAAGTGCATACTTGTGTTGACTAAGGAAGATACCAAAAGATGATTGAGTGATCTCAATCCATAAGAAATAATGCAAAATACCCAAGTCTGACATCAAAAATCTATCATGCAAAGCAATTTTCACTACTTTGATGGTGGATGAGTGACTCCCTGCGATCAACAAGTCATCAACATAGCTAACCAGAATATAGAATGCACATGTTGATATCAAAAGGACATCAATTGAACCCAACTATCAAAAGGAAGGATTCCATATTGGCATACTGAGGACCCTGTTTGAGACCATAAAGAGACTTCTAAATATGACACACAAGTAAAGGATCCTGAATGACCATGTGTATATTTCCTCTTAAAGGTCACTGTGAAGAAAGAAAATCTTCACATCCATATGATTAACTTACCAATGATGGGTTGTACTTATATCAAGGATAATTTTGATGGAATTCATTGTGGCAACTGGGACAAAAGTCTTAGAGTAGTCAATCCTTGGAACTTGGGAGAATCCTTTTGTGACCAAGCGCTTTATGCTTGTCAACTGACCCATCTGCTAATTTTTTTATAGATCCACTTGTATCAAGCAAGTTTTCTTCCCTTAGTAAGATGGACTAGATCCCATGAATGATTCCTTTCTAAGGAACTAAAATTCTCTTGCATAGTAGCATCCCACTCGGGGATACCCGAAGCTTATTGGAATGTTTATGGATTAGAAGCTGAAGCACTAAAGAGATGTGGAGCCTACTGAAACTATGACCTTTTTCTTCTTGTGTCTTATGGATCACCAACCCAATCACTTGTTGATTCCAATATTTCTCAAGCCTAAAGAGGTGTTGAGGCTAGAGAATCTGAGGGATAATCATCAACCCTTGAATGATGAATAGGAGAGGAATTTCAATCCTCATCATCAATGTCACCATATGAAGTGGAGGAAGAAGACTCCTTATTAATATTAGAAGGATTTAGATCCTTTGAAGAATTGTCATCATGATAAAATGTCTCCAATTTGATTGTGGATGGAGAAGTAGTAGGAGAAGAACTAGAAGGGATCTTCTCAAAATGAGCACTCCTCTTGATGAAAAACTCATGAGTGGTGGGATAGAGAAGAATATAATCTTTGACATCATTTAGGTACCCAACAAATATGTAAGGTTGATATTTGGATCCATATCCTTTTGTTTCTCTACAAGAATGTGGTCTCATGCAAGAGAACCAAACACTCAAAAGTGTATAACTATGGGTTTCCAACTAGTCCAAGCTTGAAAAGGAGTTACCCCCTTCACAATTTTGTGAGGAAATCACTTCTAGATGTAAGAGGCATGGTTAATGACCTCTACCTAGTATTAAGGTGCCAAAGATTTGGAGTGAATCATACAATTTTTCATCTCCTTTAAGGACCTATTATTGCATTCTACAACATTTTTGTTGAGGACCGTATGGAACTATGTGATGCATGTTGGTTCCTTCTAAAGGACAAAAATGTTCAAACTTATTGTTAACATACTTGCCCCCATTATCTATACACAAAATCTTAATGAACTTCCTAGATTGTTTCTTTGCAAAATATTTGAAATCCTAAAATTGCTCAAAAACCTCATACTTATTTTTGAGAAAGTAAATCAAAGTGTATCTATGAAATTCATCAATAAATGTCAAGACATATCTAGCCCTGCTAAAAGATGGTTGTGGAAATGATCCTTCCAAGTCATTGTGTACCAACTCCAATAGTTTTGTAGCTCTCCATTCTTTTCCTTTATCATATTTCTTCTTAGGATGCTTACCAAGAACGCATCCTTAGCAAAATCCATCAGAAAGTTGAATAGAAGGAAACCCTAAAACCATGTCATGTTGACTGAGTTGTTGTAAGTAACAATAGTTCAAGTGGACAAACCGTTGATACCACAAACAACTTACTTCATTTTCATGAGTAAGACTATTGAAGGAGAGTTAGGAACAAAGTGAGAAAACTAATATAGTCTTAATTGATGATCTACTTTTCCCATAACAATTGTAGACCTATTATGTATTTTACTAATTACCACTATATCTAATGTGAACTTAACTCACTTTCCAGAACCAGTATGAGTGATCCGGTAAACAAATAGGATATTAGTTGATAAATATGAAACATAAATATCATCTTGAAATGTTCCTTCTCCCACATCAATATACCCTCTCCCATGCACTTTAACAAGAGTGTCATCACCCATTAGTATGGTAGGCATAGAACATGGGCTCTAAAGAGGTGAAATCATCTTCTAAAGAAGTTGTGTGGTGTGAAGCACTTGATTCAATGATCTACGAATTTGGTTATGAAGCAACAAGAGGTAGGGCCTTTCCCTTTCTATTCCCCTTACTTTTTTTTGTCCTTAGAAGATCCTTTTGATGAACTCTATTTGGTTGAATCATGCACCTTAATATTGTTCTTTTTTAGAAGATGTGAAAGGTGATTGATTTGTTTCTTTAAAAACTTATGTTCATCATGGCTAAGCCTTTTACAATAATAAAATTTGACCTTCTCCTTCTTATATTGTTCACATTTTGATGAAGAGGTCTAATTAGCTACATTTGAAGCAATACATTTTTTATCTTTCTTCTTCTCTCCCTGGTTCTTTTGTTTCTTATCCTGCTTGCTAGACCCTTTCTATTATTTTGTTCGCTTATTAACAACCAAGGCATGTGACTTAGAGGGTTTAATTTTACCCATTAGCACCAATTTATCTTGTTCCCTAGTGAAGTCTACAACAAATTCATCTAGAGAAAGCATTTTCTAGGTGAAACCTAGGACACATTTTGTAGCATAGAATGTAGAAACAAGTATAGAATAGTTAGGACCAAGCTTAGAAGGAATGCTCAAGATTAGTTGTTTATCATCCTTCTTAATTCCACACTATTCCAGTTACAATCTAACTTTGAATTTTATGAAGTCTTGTTCAAAATTGGAAGGACTCAACCCTATGAGTTCGTTCTCCTACTTACCAAAGAGAGTTTCCAAAGTGGTCTACACTACATTTGTTGTAATGAAAAATTCAATGTGAAAAATAAGGTCAAGAGATACTGACATACATAGTCTCAAAGGGTTCATCACATTTATTAAACCATTTTATCTTTTCTATGATATTTTGAGGTTCAATTTCAAGTCCCATTATAGCCCAATATCCATGTATTTTAAGATATATTATCATCTTAGATTTCCATTCAAAATAGTTATATGGAGTTAAGACAAGAAGTGTAGATGCATCCGTTGGTGCAAAAAAGTAGATTGCAAAGTGGAAAGAAAAGAGTGAAAAAAAGACACATGAGACACCCCCTCCTTTCCACTAGTATCAAAAATCACCCCCCAGAGATTATAAAGTTGGCATTTAATTATTAGTGTGATTACAAGGATTTTATTATATTGCAATGCTTTCTAGGACCTCCATAGCCAAAATTATAATTTTTGATACAAAATTTGAAAAAAACAACCTTGTAGCTAAGTATTAATCTTCAATACCTTTCCAACACCTATTCATTTTTTAAAATGGATCTTTAAGATGAAATTTATTGCTTGTTGAAGAAAAAATATGTACCAACTTCAACCTGCAATATCTGATAAAAAAACATTTTTTTATCAAGACCTTTGTGGATGGAAAGTTATCATTTTCAACTTTTTGTCAAGTATTCATTTGCAAAAATCTGATACGCGAGGTAAAAGTAATGCACTTTTTAAAAAGTGTTGAATTTGTCTTTACAAGAATGACTTTTCTCACAAAAATGTCTTTCTTCTAAATTAATTTTAGCAAAATTTATCATGAATGTGCAAAAATTAAAAGATTCTTGGATAGGTTTTCAACCTTGCAAACAAAACCCAGAAAGCATTTTTATTTTTTATCAAGTAGAAGATGATTATCTAATGCAAAAATGAAAATGTTTAGTAAGAAATATTTTGAAAATTTCAAACTTTGATTTGTTATTTTGTCCTCCAATCTCTCATTTTGGTGAAATAAAATCCAATAGTGACTTTCTCAGACTTTTTGGACTCTTTGGAAGAGCTAAAAATGTCTCAACTATTACCAAAATACTGCAATCACCCAGATCTCACAAGAACACAAATATGCAAAGTAGAGTTCACAAATGCTTATTTTTCCTTTAACTGTTTTGATTCTCTAGATCATCAAAGGATGCTAGAGAAGAGCATACTAGGTTTTTGAGAAAATATTAATTGTCTATTAGTCTCAAATATCTCAAAGAAAACATATTTCAAAGTAAGCTATACCAAACAAATCTACTCTTATACCATGTTAATTCTTTGAGAAGTGATAATCGAGACAAGATCTAATGCCAATCGCAGATCACATGCAACTCCAATCAACAGATGATCAAAGATAAAAATATTAGAGTGGAGATGGAACCTAAAAAGAGAGAAAAAAGAGACAATGCAAGAAATTTTGAGAATACTCTCAATACTCTCACCGAGCTATCACCGAACTAATGAAGGTGAGACTAGAGTGTTGTATATATAGCAAAAATAAGGCATATACATTCAAGAGGTGCATTAACTCCTACTACCCATAAAAGGTGGGAGGTTTTACCTACTTGGTAAATGCCAAAACATATGGCATAACCTCCTCAAGTGAAGACAAAAGAGAGGTTATGAGAGGTGGCACAACAAGAAAAAATAGGGTGAGAAACCCAACTACCCAATGACCTATTTAGGTAAGGAAAAAATAGTGGTTATGAGAGATGGAGCAACAATCCAAAAGAGGGTGTGTAACTCAAATACGCATGTGTGGGAGACAGTGACACATGTAGCTAATGTGTTTTGCCATGTGTCCTCATATTAACCGCACCTAATAAACCTAATTAAGCTTAAATAATATGTGTAGAAAAAAAGAAATGCCCCTAACATAAGGAAAATAAAATAACCTACACTAAAGAAAAACCTACAAAAAATCATTAAAATGGTTTTTAAAGAATGTTATATTGTGACAATGTTACATAGGCATGCCAAAATGTGTGAGGTAAAATTTAAAAGAGAAATGAAGAAAATGCATGAAAACAAGCTTCTACCCTATATCAAATCAAAACACCTCCAATAGAACAAAGAAAGCAAATAATGTAACAAATTCTCAATGAAAAATGCATATAACACCTCCTTGATAAATGGGTGATCTCTTGGATTTGGATGAAGGAATGATATCTATGAAATGTTGAATGTTCCATTAGAGATTCCCAATTTGGAAACACGCACCTATGATCTTTGAAACACTTCCACTTATATGGAAAATTTCTTTGAAATGAGGGTTTATATAGATGTTTAGCTAAAGATATGTATAGTATAGATAATGTCTTAGATTGAATGGCTAGGATGGATTTGCATATGAGAAAGATATAAGATGGATGTGAGTGGAGGGATAGTATCAAATCAAGTGGATAGACAATTGAGATCATATCAATTTGCATGGTGGGATGATATGCACAAAAGTGGAGGCTTGAAGATAGTGTAAATTTGGATGCTCAAGATTGCTTGGAATGAATGGTAAAAAATGAAAAAGTCATCTTTTGGCCTCTTTTGGTGAGGTGGATTTATGATTTTTTATTTATTATTTAAATGAGAAGATGTTTATTGCAATAATTAATTAACTAGGAATTTAATTAATTAGTGATAGAACAAGGTTAGTCTAGTCAATTATATAATTGTGATTTATTTATTTAACTAGTATTAAAAATATATAATTTATTTAATTACTAGTAGAAGAAAGATACACTAATTAAATAATTTTATTTAATTAATTGATACATGATGGAAGTAAGAGATATGGAGATGTTAGGTTAAAATATGGAATTAATAGTTAAGTGTCTACAAGTTGCTTTCACTACATTTTGACAAAAGAAAATCCAAATACAATTTAATGATCATAGTTGGTAAGAGAATAAAATTTTAATACCCAATTTATTTACATGACTACCAAATAAACTCTAAACCCTTTCCAAAGATTCCTTTTAAGATAAATTGTATCATTGAAATGTAGTATTCATGTAATCAACATTATCCTACAAAGAAATTTCACAACAACCATTTCATAGTCAACTAGAGTGATATGGGTGGCATATTTAAAAATAACCTTCATCTTTATACCATTGATAAAACAAAGCTTGATCAAAAGATGAAATAATGCTCTAGAAATGATAAGTTTCAATGAAATGTAGCAAAACACTACTACCATAGTCAACCAAGAACCTTAAAAAATAATACCTAAAACAAATTGGAGATGGGTTTCTTTAAGAAAGCTACCATGAAAAATGACCTTTATACATTCTATTTCATGGACCTTTATTGAGGCGTACTAAAAATAAGCATGAAAGAAAAAGGAATAACATTGAATTGACATAGGTGCAACAATAAACTATATTCTTTTGACTTCCTTGCTTACTAGTTACATTAAGATTTTAAAAAATTGGTTTGCATAATCATTATTTTCTGAAAATATATTTTGAAATACAACTCAAATCTCCATTAATATATTGAAATTCCAAAGACATTCCAACTAAAAGTTATTTCATTGTATTATATCACTATCATATTCTTATCCGAAGAAATTGTTAGGCTATACTACCACAAGCATCTATGTAACATCAACATTATTCTAAAAATGAAACCCTAAGTTACCAACAAATTTTGAACAAATATGCAACATTATACACTATTCTTTACACAATAATGAGTTTGATTACTCACTTTATGCCTTTAGACGAATGCTTGCATATAAACAATGCGATCAAAACCCCCAAAGTAGAGAAATAACCACATAAAAAAGAAAATGAAATGCATAAAACCCTAGGGAAGAGTCCTGATAGCTCATGGATCAAGACCAAACAATAAGAAGTGCATGCACTATACTCACTTTTTGTTAGGTGGTAAACCAAAAACATCAATATTTCCTTCAAATTATAATGTTTAGACAATTTGGATTTACATGTGTAATACCAAGACTTAAGGATTTACAGGAATATAAAATGGTTGTTTACCATAGCACATCATATGTTTCACCAAGCATGAATCAAAGTTGTAATGTGTTGTCAACATTATTATATATTTTTGTCAACCTTATAGAAAAAAACTCCCTTTACATTCATTAATGAAGTATTCCTCAATGTTATTTTGACAAACCTTTAGATCAACATTCCTTATGACAAAATTGGCATGCCTTGTGAATTTTTTTGAGAATGTCAAGTCAATATCAAGGTCTATGTGTGGTTAGAGAGGCAAGCTTGGTAATGCAAAGCTAAGAGACCTTATCAACAATAATAGATATGTAATGCAATATAGTAAATGGTACAATTTGCACAGTAATAGCTTAGAAACATACAAGAAAGTTTTCTATAGTCACATCAAAAATCATTCATTCGTAATGCCTTAATTATGCAAACATAAAGAAAGATCAAATATTCTATAGACAAACAAGACAATAGTCCCCCAACCAAAGTGATTTGACAAATTTAAAATCAAGAAAAATTTTGAAAGCAAATTGTTTTAAAGTATGACAAAAAAGAGGGGTTTCAAAATTCAATTCAACACATTGTTAATTTTCTTATCTCAATTTTATAGTGATATAAAATTCAGCTCTCCTTTATTTAATTTTAACCTTCTTCTCTCATCAACACAAAAAACATAGAACTTTATTTATCTACTCAAAATGCATTAATCATATAATTGTTTACTCTTAATTTATTTATCACTTTTTTATCCATACAAATTGAATTATATACATAAACAACTTGTGACCTTATTGCTAGAAAAACCAATAGAGATGGTAATGATCCATAAGGAAGTTTGTCCTAAATTATTTTCATAAATTTAGATAATCATAACACTCTTAACATTGTTACCCATAAGACCAACAACAAAAAGCTGACCAAGACAATAGTGAGCGACATTAATGAAGACCTTCACACTCAAAGAGAAAGGGGATACAAAAACAAAGAAAAAATGGTTAGCAGCAATTTGGAAAAATGGAAAGAAAAAATGGAAAAAATGGATAATAAGGTTATGCATATAGAGGGCATTGTGTCAAGGATTCTGAATATGTCAAAGGAAATGACGGATTGCTTGACAATTAGCTCTGCTATACCGCAAGGAGAAATCAAAAAGAAGAAGAAAAGGATAGAGAGAAGAAAAAAGATAAAGCAAAAAAGAAGCTGAAAAATATCAAGACAGCCAAGGAGGACAATGATGAGGTAGATCTTTAAATCTTAACCTTCTTTTAGATAAATGGAATGCTTTAACAAGCCTTCAAAACCTAAAGATTATTGAGTGGTTTCTTTCTTTCTTGCTTTGGGTAGATCTTTAGTTTGTCTTGTTATCAATCTATTGCCCAGTGTTATGTTGTCTCTTGATCTCTGAACTTTGATTTTTCTATATTTAATTTGACTCTTTTATAAAGACTTGAGACACTTTTCCTAACTTAATATATCAAAAACATTATTATGATCCATATAATCTAATAAACCCAGATTGTAGAAATATTTGATTTTTTTTTTTAAATAAATTCTAAATTCAAGTTCGATAAATAAAGTTAAATCCAGCTCAGTAGGTGCAAAGATCATATTGGTGATTTGATTAGAATTGGACTAGATACAGCTCCTAATGCAAACCCATAATAAGAAGAATGTACAAAAATTACAAATCCTGGATAAACAAGGGTAAAATACCAACCCAAAGAAAGTATCAATCAATCCACAGCCATTGTTGTATTAGAAGTTCCCCTCCTCCTGAAATCATGTGAAACAGCAGCAGTGTTCAACAGAAGAGGGGTGAAAGTGATGACAGATCTAACAATGCCCAAAATCCTCTCTGTTAAATCTATCAACTCCTCGAACTTAGACAGTGGTTTTCTGAGCACCACCATCATTGAAAACTTGAGTACCTCATTCACAAAACCCATTGCAAAAGAAGAAAAATATAACACAGAAAAGAAAATTGATCAGTCAATCCAGAGATTTGATTCTATTGAATGTATTGAAACAAAAGATAACCTGGGGTTAAGAGGAGGAAAGGTAGAATGAGGACACGATGAGCTCATTACCGGCCTGCGTGAGTGTTGATTGTCATAAATGCTTTCTCTTTTTCGGTTTTGTATATCATTTCCTCCAATTAAACAAAACGATATGTCGACATATCATACTCACGTATTCATGTGATATCGACATCTTGGTCGTTATCTATGGTTGGAAATTTTTGTTGGTTAAAATATTTGACTTTTATATCCACCATGGAACTTGCCTTCAAAAGTTAAAATATTTAGTGAGGATTAGAAGAAATACAATAATCTTGAGAAATATATTAGGTGTGGATTCATTAAAATGTAATAATACATTTTAATAATTAGCACTTTGTATTTAAAGGAGGTTCAAAGATCACGTCAATAGAAATTATATATATATATATATATATATATATATATATATATATTTTCTATTGACGTGATCTTTGAACCTCCTTTAAATACAAAGTGCTAATTATTAAAATGTATTATTACATTATATATATATATATATATTAGAGAGTGTGTGTTTTTGCATGGGTATGTATGGATTAAACAATTAATGATCAGTGTTAAATTATGGAACGAAATAAACTTAGACAAATCTAGATTTTTTCTACTTAGACAATTTTAGATTTTTTTTTAAAAGAAATTGGATATATTTGATTTTGAAATATTTGCATAAAGCAATGCAAATGAAAAGAGAAAGTTACCATCAAATTAAAAAGTACACTGCAAATGAAAATAGAATATTCCCATCTAGTTGGCAATCAATATGTATGTGGCTTTTACATGATAAGTGAGATTTTGGAGGCTTTCACATGATGTTTTGGAGGATTTTATTATTAAATGGTAGTTGATTTACCATTAAACTGCAACTAAAACTTGTTTTCTATCAACTCAACATGGTTTGCAGCATGAGACTTGTTCCAGGCTTAAATATCACACTATATGTAGCCTATTGGCTAAATAAATTTAAGTGTTATGATATAGAGAGTTGAGATTGATATAGATAAATAAATGTGATAATAGTTATAAAGATTTTAGATAAATGTATTTAGTTTTAGATTTAATATTAATTTAATTATGATAGATGTTGTATAATGATTTATTAAATTGTTATGACCTTAGAATTTATTAGATATTGGTTTTTGAATGAAAAAAATGATCATTTAAAATGTGGGGTCGATCTTGCACCATAAACTTGATTAGGATGAGAGTGTATTGTGAGATTGATTTGGGTTTTCAAATTGTTCTTTTGTCTATGTAATTGGTCTTCTGGGTTTTTTAACTTGTAAGTTGGTTTGTTTTGATATATGAATTTGTCATAAGAGACTAGTAGTATTAATAAACACCTTTGATTAGCTTGTTACATAGGGTCTATTGTCCCTTGGTTTAACCCCTAGACTAGCCAATTAAATAACTTTTCAAAAATGATTGAAGACATTCCAAATAAACATACAATATAGCTAGTTATGTGTTACTATAGATCATGTCTATTGTAAAGTGTTTATATTATAATCTAATATTTTGCTAAATGATTCCTTCATGAGTCCTAGACCTTGATAATCATAATGAATTAGGGATTGTCCTTTTATGCAACATCCTAGAATATTTTGCAACATACGTTCATATTGATAACAAGAAACAACATGCAAAATTCAGACAATGCCTAACGAGAGCAGAAGTGATGCCCAACGAGCAAATTTTTTGAACAATGTTGCGCAAGGCTGTTTGGGTGGGGCTGCGATGGAGGATGAGGCTGCGCTGGTTGCTTCTTGTTACAAACGAGTATCCACTTGCTGGGCGAGTTGGTGTGAACGTGGGTGAGAAGTTGGGAAAAAGAAATCGGTTTGCTCGTGTCGATGGATGTGAAATCCCTCCTGATGAGCCTAGTTTTTGGTCTAGTTTTGGGTAGAATCTATAGTCTATTTGCTCATAAATGTCATGAAATTTAATGCTTAAGTGTTGGTATTGGCATAGTGTTTCCCTCAAACCATTAACATTTGATATTATCCTATCTCTGCAAGCTTTAATGATATTTGGCATAATATGTGGGTCATCTATATTGATTTTACATGTGATTAACGAATGTTTCTTAGAGTGGTTATAAATGTGTATTTATTATGCGTACTGGCCTTGACATGAAAATTTAATATGCCAAGTTGAGGAAGACACCACCAGCTGGGCATGCACCATAACGTCTAGCTAAGAAATCGCTCCAAGTCAAAGGCAGCTAGCAGCAAAGATTCTTCATGTAATTAAACGTAACTGCCTTGCAGTGGACCTTAATGATCAAGCATGCATGGATGTTACTATTGTGTTGGATATGTGCTTGACTTGCATGTTTGACTAGATTCCATGTGCATGCATAACCGCCATCGCTCCACTTTCCCTTTTTTTCCCTACATGGTGTCCTCCCAATCGTGGAGTTGACTATCTTGTTTAGTTGTAGTATAAATAATGATTTGATGCTCCTTCTTCAAGAGGTTGCATGATTTGATATTGTACTGTCATTCTCCAGTTTCAGTAATACAGATACATTACTCTTTGTATGCATGATTTAAAGTGAATAAAATAAAGTTTTGAGTTTGAGCATCTAAGTTCTTGTTAGTTTAGAGGATACTTAACCAAGGGGGCCCACTTGGTGAGTAATTTGTCTTCTTAGTTTAGCATTAGTTTAGTATTACTTGTTGTTTAGTACTTAGTTAGAAATCTAGCATCGATTGTTTCTGCAGCCACTAGAATTCCATTCTATGACTGTTCCTTCAACCAAAGCAAATAGAGTAGTCTCTTGTTTGTCGCTCATATTTTCATTCTTGCCCTGCATTTTAGCTTAGCATAGTTGTTGGTTGATATTCGGCATTTTCTTTATTTCCTTTAAGCAACTTAGTTTCAGTATTGTGTTTCTCAGTTGTAGAGTGCAATGACTACTTGAGCCCCTAGTGCACATACTATGTTGACCCATTTCAAGTTCATGTCCTTGGGTTGACAAGTTAAATGCACCTTCATGATGATTGAATAGCTATTCAAGTTAGATGTGAATCATGGTTGTAAAGGCTTAGTTATGAAATCATTGGAGGCCAACATTTTTGGTTTCGTTGTCAAGGTTGGTGTCGAGCTAGGAAGTCTTTTGGAGTCATTGGTAGTTTTTCTTGTTGTAGTGTTTCTGAAAGTTGTTCTTAGCATATCCTCACTTAGGAAGTAATGACCCCCCCTGATTCCTTACCAATTCTTTGTGTGAGCTGATTAATAGTGAGTGATACCGCATGCATAGAGGAAGGAGAAGAGATGCTTATGGGAGATTTATTCCTAAAAATCCTCATCCATTTTAGCTAGTTGAGTACCATAACCTACCAGAAGAAGAAGAAGATCCACACCCCTTTGCTGATGCATATCCTGATCTAACTAGCTCTGAAGTCTCCTTGGAACATCAAAATCATCTTGAGAACCCCTTTGTCTTAGAACCACATCAAGCAGGCATGGGTGATGCAAACAGGAACAGACCAAACCAACTAGCCTTTCCTTTCCCCATTTCCCATCAAAATGAAGTTGACAACATCAAGAACATTCCTGCCTCAACACTCCCCAAGTTTTATGGACTTGTGACAGAAGATCTTGATACCTTTTTATTTGAGTTTGACATACTTTGCAGGAGTTATGATTATACTACTAATGCCCATCGACTTAAGCTATTTCCTACCACTCTGCAGGAAGCTACATTAAGATGGCTCATGAGCCTAGGCAGAGATACTGTGGAAACTTGGGAAGACATGAAGACAAATTTCCTTGAGAAATACAAGGAATATTGCAGGGGCAGTGACATGAGAGGAGGTGACATTTTTAGGATGCAACAAAAGGAAGATGAGAGCTTGGAAGACTACATTGCAAGGTTCATGTTTTTCCTACAAAATTCCCCACACCATGCACTTAATGAGGACTCGCAAAAGTTGTTTTTCCTAAGAGGAATCAGTGGTAGTTGCACTAATGCCTTGGACCTCATGGCAAGAGGAGATATCTCCCAAGTTCCTTGGGAGGATATCAAGAAAATATGTCAGAATTACTCTAGGGAAGCTTCAAAGAAAGGGAGAGCTTATCAATCTTCCATGGGTAAGTCAACTACGGTAGAATTTCAAGAATGGAGATCACCCATTTGTTGGAAAACTTCAAGCAAGATATTATCAACAATCTAGCTACTCAGCTAGATACACTTCAGGCTAAAAAGAAGCAAGAAGAGGAAAAGATGATGTTGAAAGAGTATTGTCCTCACTACAGAAAAAAGGACTGCAAATGTAAAATGGTAGCTAACCTGGAAAGTAAGTAGATTTCACCTAAGTTCAAGCCCATTCAAATTGAAGAAGACCAAGTCTACTATGTTGCACAAAGGAAGCTTTGAGCTCCAAGACAAGGTATGCCACCAGATCCACTATCCTATGTTGGGCCATATTTTAACTCTTATTCATTTGGTAACCAATGGAAGCCCCCATATCCACCCAATTATGGAGGATATCCACCACACCCTTGGAGTAACCCTCCAAATTCTTGGCCCAATCATCAGAGTTCTCCACCTCAATGGTAGCAACCTCAGGGGAATTGGCAGCAATTTCAAGGGCACTGGAAACTACCTCTAGGAAATTGGAAGTAAACAAATCAATGGAGAGGAGGACAACAATGGCCTACCCAGACAACCAGTTACATGTAGCCACCTTCTCAACCCCAACATCCTACTCTAATGCCTCCACCTGCTAATCCAAGATCAAATGCACCTAAACCAACTCAGCCCACACCCAATCCTAATAACAAACCACAGTAGCAACCTGCATACTCTACTTATTCAAATCAATTCCTTGCATATGTTGTGAGTGTAGGTGACAACCATTTTCATTCAGGAACTACTCTATCAGGCTCTCCCAAGCCAATTATCACTGAACTTCATGTGGAAGAGGAGGAGGAGGAGCCTCTGAATGATCTTATTCAGCCAAGTGCACCTAACAATCCTGAACCAGTTCAAGCTAGGCAGACTGAACAAGAACCACCATTCCCTCAGAGATTGGAAGTTTCCAAGAAGAAAGAAGAAAAGGAGGATACCACTTTTGACATCCTAGATCAGCTAAAGTATATATGTGTTCAGATACCCCTATTTCAAGCCATAAAGGATGTTCCAATCTACGGAAAAGCTATCAAGGAAGCTTGTCTTAAGAAGCCAGGAAGGAAGAAGAGAGACCCAACTACAGTTCATGTGGTGGGCCAGCTAGTTGATATCATGCTAGGAAAAGTGACTATCCCCAAGTATAATGTCCCAATCAGTCCTGTAGTAGCAGTTGTCATAAACGGGATCCAAGTGAAGAATGTTCTGATTGATTTAGGGGCAACAATCAATGTGATGACCAAAGACATCCTGCAGCAACTAAATATTGCAAGTATGAGATCTACTCCTATTGTCCTACAGCTTGCTAATAGCTCTACTATTAAGCCTGATGGTGTAGTGGAGGATCTTGTGGTAGTTCTAAACTCCTGGGAATACCCAACAAATTTTATATTTCTTTCTCCTAAAGCTACACTAGGCAAGTATCCTATCATTCTTGGAAGGCCTTGGTTGGCAACTACATATGCATACATTGGATTTTGGTCAGGTGACATGACCATTTCAGATGGAAGGAGTACTAAAAATTTTATTCTTTATCCACCTACTTAGCCATCTCATGATGAGAAATATTTTGTATGGCCACAAGTTGGTGAAGAGGTTGAGGATCTTGATTATGTAGCACAACTTATGATGTTAGGTAGAAGCTCTTTCATGCAACTCAAAGATGAGGATGAAGTGTTGACTAATCTCATTCGGAACCATTATGAAGTGGAGGAAAAATCATCTTCTACTTCAGTCAAGACACTTCTACCTGCTCTTCCGACATCCAATGTTCCTGCAGACATTCTTTGTACAGACAATCTTCTTGCAACCACTATTCCTACAGACATTCTTCCTACAGATGATCTTCCTGTAGACAGACTTCTTGCAGCAATAGGTATGTTACATACATTGTTGTCATATGAACTAAAGGTACCATGTATTAATGAATCAGTCATGATACAGTTAACTACACAAGTCCAGGAGTCAGAAGGAAAATATTTGAGTGTTAATAGTAAATTGAATGAAGAGTAGCAACTGTTATTGGAAAACCTATTAAGGGCCCATTAGCATGCATTTGCATGGGATTATCATGATGAAGGGACTGGATCCTAAACTGTGTACCCACAAAATTTATATTAGAGATGATTGCACTCCAGTAAGACAGCCACAAAGAAGGATTAACTCTACACTAAAAGAAATTGTGAAACACTAGTACATTTTGACCAATCTTTCGACGACAACCCGTTGGAATTTCGATGGCTATTCGTCGCTGTTATTTCGTCAGAATTTCGACTGCATTTGAAACGTCAAAATTCTGGCTTGGCATCCACCGTCAAAATTCTGACGGGCCGTCATCGAAAAATGTACCAGTGAAAGGAGAACTATAGAAATTGGTAGATGCAAGATTTATCTACCCCATTTCAGATAGTCAATGGGTATCTCCAATAGTAATTTTTCCCAAGAAAGGAGGGAAATCGCGAGTTTTTGTTGATTATAGAGAACTTAATGTTGTCACCAAGAAAGATCACTTTTCTTTACCCCTCATTCATCAAGTTTTGGACACACTTGCAGGAAAGCAATACTTCTCTTTTCTAGATGGATTCAGCGGCTACAACTAGATCCAAATTGCACCAGAAGACCAGGAGAAGACCACATTTACCTGTCCATGGGGGACCTATGCCTATTTGGTACTCCCATTTGGCTTGTGCAATGCACTTGCAACTTTCTAGAGGGTAGTCATTAGCATATTCTCAAACATTTCCCATGATTGCATGGAGATTTATATGGACGACTTCACCACTTATGGTGTTGATTTTAATCAAGCATTGGAGAATCTCAATAGAGTCATACAGAGATGTGAGGATCAAAACTTGTCCTTAAATAGTGAAAAGTGTTTCCTGATGATGCAAGAGGGTGTAGTTCTTAGCCACTACATCTCCCACGAAGGAATTCAAGTAGATCCTACAAAAATTGAGGTAATAACAAATTTTCCTACACATGCAAAATAGAAGGATGTTAGGAGTTTCTTAGGTCATACAGGATATTATAGGCGATTCATCAAGGATTTCAGCAAGGTAGCAACACCATTGTATACCCTTCTCACTAAAGATGCTGAATTTCAATGGACTGAAGCTTGTGACAAAGCATTTTCTAACTTGAAGGTAGCTTTGACTCATGCTCTTATACTCAAAGGACCCAATTGGGAGCTTCCTTTTCACATCCACACTGATGCATCAAATTATGCCATAGGAGTTGTCTTGGGACAAAAAGAGGGAGTTGTTGAAAATGCTATTTACTTTGTCAGCAAAAATTTGCAAGGAGTTGAATTCAATTATACTTTGACAGAGAAAGAGGTGTTAGCAATAATCTATGCACTGAACAAATTGATGTAGGAGTTTGATATAACCATTGTGGATAAGCTAGGGAAGGCTAATGTTGTTGCAGATTTTCTTTCAAGGCTAACTACATTAGAAGACAATCAGCCTATAGATGACTCTTTTCCTAATGAGCATCCATTCTCCCTCAGTGTACAAATACCCTGGTATGCTGACATAGCCAATTACTTGGTTACAGGTAGAGTTCCTTCTCACTTCTCCCCAAAAGAGAAAAGGGAACTCATTGAAAAATCTTTTCCTTTCTCTTGGATTGTAGGATGCTTGTTTTATACTAGACCTGACCATGTCATGAGAAGATGTGTGAGAGAAGATGATACATATGAAATTTTGCATGCATGTCACAATGAACCATGTGGAGAACACTTTATATCCAAGAGGACAACAATGAAGGTTTTGAACACAGGGTATTACTAGCCAACACTCCACAAGGATGCAAGAAGGTATAGTAGAAAATATGACAGATATCAAAGAATGGGAACACCAACCAGATCTGATGAGATGCCACTTTTCCCTCAAATAGTAATCACTCCCTTTGACAAGTGGGGATTGGATTTTGTGGGACCAATTGACCCTCCATCAAATGGTAAGTCTTATATATTGGTATGCACTGATTATGTAACAAAATGGGTAGAAGTTAAGGCCATGAAGCATGCAAGAGATAACAAGGTTGCAAAAAAAAATTTATAAAGAGATTTTCACAAGATATGGAGTTCCAAGAGGAATAGTGACTGGTCAAGGGCCACAATTCACATCAACTCTTGTTACAGCATTAGTGAATGAGTACAATATAAGACACAAAAAGTATACTCCTTATCACCCCCAAGCTAATGGCCAAGTTGAAGTGACAAATAGAGATATTCAAGTCATTCTGACTAAAATAGTATCTATCCATAGGAAAGATTGGGAAAAAAAATTACTAGAAGTTGTTTGGACCTATAGGACAACATGGAAAACAACTATAGGCTTCACCCCATTTGAGTTGTTGTATAGAAAGACAACTATGATTCCAATTGAATTTAAACACAAAACTCTGTGAATTGCAATAGATTTAGGGATGGATATTTCTAAAGCACAGAGAGAAAGAATCATGCATCTAAATGCTTTGGATGAGATAAGAAGAGTAGCCCTACAACATACAGAAGTAGTGAAAAATCAACGAATCAAGTGGCATGAAAAAATTATCAAGGACAAGAAGTTAAAACCAAGAGATTGGGCTTTGCTCTATAATTCAAGATACCAGGACAATGTAGGAAAATTGCAGACAAGGTGGCTAGGACCATACGAAGTTACTAAGGTCTTTCCTAATGGTGTTGTTCAGCTTACCACCATTGACACTGTCAGGTTTAAATTACTTTTCAATGGCCATCGCCTCAGATTATACCATAAACTAGCATCTAAAGAAGAGTTCCTGTAGCAATCTGCCCAACACTCAGAGCTTCTTGCAACCGAAGGCGATGGACCTAGTGTCCCTCCTTCGGCCTAATTGAGGTACGTACTTTTCATAATAAAGACTTTCACTTGCGTGGAAGTCCATTTCTTTGTCATTTTCTCATCCACCCATCCATCACCACCTTTCTCTCTCTTCCATCACTTCATTCCACCTCACCTCATTCCACCTCATCTTCATTTATTGCTCAATTCATTTTCCAACAAGGCAAGTGTTACTTTATCTGTGATCTTTGCAGCAAATCTTCCACACACTCAGGTATGTGTGTATTAATTGTCATCTTTAATCATCTTTTAAGTGTGTTCATTTAATCACTATATGTTAGTATAGGTATTCGCATAAATACCACATTCCCTGTCACATCACCACTCCAATCTCGCATGTGTGGACACATGTCCAAATTTAGGTTGGGGGGAGGAAAATGAAAAGGATACAAATATTTTGTGAATTTATTGTCCATGTGTCAAATCATATTAGGTTGCATCAAAACTTTTAAAATGAGCAAGAGGTCTTGCAGCATGAAGTCCTGCAGCAACAACCAGAACCGGAACAAGAGTTCCTACAACCACAATAAGAACAAGTGTCCCTATAGCGGAAGGAAGAAGAAACAACACCCTTACAGCTAGAGATAATGGGACAACCAGAGTCCATACAAATAGTGTCATATGAGGAGCCATCATCAACAAAAAGACTGGTAGGAATTCATAATCCTCCTAGTTTTACAATACATGAAACAATTTTGAGTTTATCGAGAGAAAAACAAAGAAGGGAGGAAGAACGGAAAAAGGAAAAATGGAAGTTGAAGGAGGAAAATGCTCCTTAGACCAAGTTATGGCATTAGGATTATGCCTTGGATTGATGCAATTTACACTAAGTATGAGGTAAAGATAGCAACAAGGGAGGAGACCATGAGAAAATACCTATCATAGAGATGGAATAGTTTGACTGATGAACTAAAACAGGTTGAGCCTCATTCCATCCACAATTATGATGCAACATTAAAAAGAATTGAGAGACATATTCATATGGGGAGAACTCAAGGATGGAATTGGCTTCCCCTAACTTTTTGGCCACCCATGCTCATGTGGCCTGTGCCAAATTTCATATTCTACCAGTATGACATTGCTGCAGAGAGGTAGAGATGGAATAGCTTTGATAGATTGGGAGGATTCTGTTGGGAACCTAACTCACATACTGTACCCACTGATGTTGGAAAGCTCTTAGTTGCAAATTTCAAAAAATTGACCAATCAAAAGAACAACTCTTCCCTTGTTGGAGGACCAAAAAAAGTTAGGTTTGGGGGAGTGATGAGCCTAGTTTTTGGTCTAGTTTTGGGTAGAATCTATAGTCTATTTTCTCATAGATGTCATGGACTTTAATGCTCAAGTGTTGGTATTGGCATAATGTTTCACTCAAACCATTGACATTTGATATCATCCTATCTCTGCAAGCTTTAATGATATTTGGTATAATATGTGGGTCGTCTATATTGATTTTGCATGTGATTAATCAATGTTTCTTAGAGTGGTTATAGATGTGTAGTTATTATGTGAATTGACCTTGACATGCAGATTTAATACATCAAGTTGAGGAAGACACTGCCAGCTGGGCATACACCATAACGTCTACCTAAGAAATCGCTCCAAGTCAAAGGCAGCTAGCAGCAAAGATTCCTCATGTAACTAAACGTAACCGCCTTGCAGTGGACCTTAATGATCGAGCATGCATGGATGTTACTATTGTGCTAGACCTGCGCTTGACTTGCATGTCTAACCAGATTCCATGCATGTGTAATCGCCATCGCTCCACTTTCCCCTATTTTCTCTAAATGGTGTCCTCCCAGTCGTGGAGTTGACTACCTTGTTTAGTTGTATTATAAATAATGATTTGATGCTCCTTCTTCAAGAGGTTGCATGATTTGACATTGTACTCTCATTCTATAGTTTCAGTAATACAAATACATTACTCTTCTTATGCATGATTTACAGTGAATAAAATAAAGTTCTGATTTCGAGCATCTAAGTTCTTGTTAGTTTAGAGGATACTTATCCAAGAGGGCCCACTTGGTGAGTAATTCATCTTCTTAGTTGAGCATTAGTTTAGTATTATTTTTTGTTTAGTACTTAGTTAGAAATATGGCATCGACTGTTCCTGTAGCCACTAGAATTACATTCTATGACTGTTCATGCAGCCAAAGCAAACAGAGTAGTCTCCTATTTGTCACTCAGATTTTCATTCTTGCCCTACATTTCAGCTTAGCATAGTTGTTGGTTGATATTCAACATTTGTTTTATTTCCTTTAAGCAACTTACTTCCAGTATTGCATTTCTTAGTTGTAGAGTGCAATGACTACTTGAGCCCCTAGTGCACATACTGTGCTAACCCATTTCAAGTTCACATCCCTGGGTTGACATGTTAAATGCACCTTCATGATGATTGAATAGCTATTCAAGTTATATGTCCAGTCTTTGAATCATGGTTGTAAAGGCTTAGTTATGAAATCATTGTAGGAGGCCAACACCCCCTTTACGGGAAAATTTTGGCTTTGTTCCTCCTTATGTTGGCATTCTCCCTCAACTCAGTGTTGTTGGTGCTACACAGGGCTATGTGGTTGGGGACCCTATTCCTCCTCATAAACGAAAATCCTTTTCTTATGCTACTTGTGCCCAACCTCCTACTCATGCTAGGGTTCATCCTTTGGCTTGTGCTTGTGCCTCCCCTGTGGTGGTTTGTGGACCTGAGGTTGCTGAGAATGAGGATTTTTATATGCTTTAGGGTGTGGTCTGCAAGTTCAACGGCTTGTGGTCCTCCCTTCTGGATCTCCATGAGTGGGTTTCCCTTTCCTAGAAACCTATTGCTACTAGACCAATTAACTTCTATCTCATTCCTAGATATGCATGTAGAGCAAGCCTGTTAAGAGTAGTGCATGAGTTTAAAGGGGTTATGATAAGTAAGTGAAAATGTTGTCTGTTGCTTTCCAGTGTATGTTCTTCCTGTGTTTGTTTCATAATTTCTTATTAACTCAGTGTATCACCATAGGAATAGTTTAATTTAGTTTCATTATTTGTATGCATTCCTTCTCCTTTTACCTTCACAGAATTGCTAGTTTAGGTGATACCCAAAGGAAGCAGGTCTTCTTCGGAGGTTCATTTCAACTTCAAGTGACCCATAGCCTTGAAATGATCCCATGTTTCACCAGAAAGCTTAGTTCTCATAACTTTGCATAGGGTGCATTTCTAGGTGACAACAGTTTCTGGCACGCCCGGTGGGACTAAAATTAGATTGAACTACTAGTTTAGTATGCAACTAGCTACTCCCAGACTTTATAGAAGTCATTTGGCATACTTGGTGACTCCACAAAGAAGACGAACTCCATAAATCAACACCTTCTATAGTTTATGAGAAAAGTTCAGACAAGAGGTAGCTCAGGTCCCTTCGAATATTTGCAGCTGTCACCACCGAGAAGAAAAGGTAAAGCAATAGAAAAAAGAGGAACAACAATTATCTATTCTAGAAGAACTCAGTCTACTCCTCCATTAGTGGGATCTCATTTTTCTATACAAGTAAATCCTATTCAGCTACCTCCAATGGCCGCTCCAAGGAATCAACCCTTTGTCACTTTCAATAGAGGCAGCCCCTTAAATTTTGCATAGCACAATGACATCCCAATGGCAGCCTTGAAGAGTCTACCAATTTTTACAGGGGAAGACCAAACTACTCCGATTGAACACATGATAGATGTGGCTTCGTTATGCGGAGTCCATCACATAACTCAAGAGGATGTTGCAGTAAGGTTGTTAGCTGCTTTACTAAAAGGAAGAGTTGTGCAATGGTATAGGGGCCTAGCAGTCGGTTCAATTGCAACTTGGGACGAATTTGGAGACAAGTTGCATAAACAATTTCAAGACAGGTTTGATAACTTGTCTCTATTAGAATAACTGACCACAATTAAGAGAGCCCCTCAAGAGCAGATGAACGACTTCAACTTCAAATTTCAAAGGACCTGGGATAGAATCCCTACGATGGTAAGACCACCTCTAGAGTATGCATTTATGTACTTCTTGAGGGATCTTAACATTGATATAATTGTTATGATACAATCAATGGGAGGGGTTTCTCTACTAGATGCCTTTGAAATAGCCATTAGAGCTGAAAATAGCTTAATACAAGCTGGTAAACTTGCTCCCAGGCCACCAATGCCTATATTTCTAGAGATACATGCAAGTATTCCCTTGAAAATACCTTATTTTGTGCCCTTGCCATCTATTCCAGCTGTTGTAACACAAGGAAATATTGTCTCAAGTTCTCCAAATGAGTTACAGGAGATCAAAAGTCTACTGCAATCTTTTGGTAATAAACTTGTTAGTTTAGAAAAGAAGCAATCTTATAGTAGGCCTTATCAACCGTAGAATCCAGGTCAGCAACAAGCATATCAGGGGAATAGACAGTAGTATCGAGGTAGTTTCCAAGGCACCAAACAAAATGTTGCCACAAGGCCCTTTCAAGCCTATAATCCGGCTCCAATTAGTGTTGTCAAAGAGATAGTTCCTATCCAAAACAACTTAGTAACAGACTATGAGTGGTGCTACCCTTGTAACCAGCCCCACAATCAAGCCACTTGCTTAAACGAACTGATCAACCAAGCAATTATGGTACATAATGCTTCAAGTTCGTAGCAGAGTGCGTGCAATGATGCGTCTCCACCACACCAAGACCAATTTGTCAATGATGCTACCTTACTTAATTAGCAAGGTGAAGAATTTTGTGGTTTGAATGTGGACAATTCTCCAGTTGCAACTAATACAAGAGCAAAGAAAAGAGCTTTAGATCTTGATCAAGCAGCTGATAGAGGAGGTGCAGCGGCTATAGAACCATCTACGTCTCAAGTGATTCCTGTTTGGCAAAAGAATCAGTAACTCCCAGTTAAGGAGCAACCACACTTGCAAGCTGATCAGACTGGCGTAAAGGTACATCATAAAGTAAACCCAACTGTACCCTTTAATATTCTTGATAGTATGAAAAAGACAAATGTAACGCTGTCTATGTGGGATTCATTAGTCATCCCTGGTCAAAAGGATATTCTACGCTCAGCCCTGTCAAATCTTAAGGTGTCAGATGAGTCTGAATCCCCAATAGGTCAAGTTAGGACCGTGTTGACAAATAATACTCAGGGAAGTGATAAACAACCCAGTAAAGAGGTGGTAAAAGAAGTTAAACCACCTCCCTTTTACGTATCAGTGATTATTGGTGATAAGTTAGTTCGTAACTGTATGGTAGACAGTGGAGCTAGTAGCTCTATGATGCCAAAGCAGATTGCTGACAAGCCAGGTTTAAAATATCAGCCTTTAGAGAAAGGAGTAATCCAATTGGATGGTACCTCCGTTAATACACTGGGCATCATTAAAGATTTGAGTCTTACCCTTCATGCTTGCCCTAATTTTGCAGTTTCCCAAGACATATGTGTCATTGACCTTCCACCTTTCTTTTCCTTATGTTTATCAAGAGATTTTACAGCCAAGATAGGTGGTTACGTACTAGCTGATTGGTCACACATGCTATTTAGAATCAAATATGGAACTAAGGTTATCATCAAATCTGAAAGTTTGGCTAAACACCACATTGAACCATATAATATGAGCCCTATTAATGTTGTTCCCATTATGCCAGACACAAACTGTCTTGTTTCAATTGACAGTGAGTTGGTTGTAGCACAAGAGCTTCAATCAGAAGTTATTCCTGATATACTATTGCATGAGTGGGCAGCTGAGAACATGGTTGATAATCCAAATGAGCTTATTTAGGATGCTGGTCTGGGAAATTATGTATTGCATCAAGCTGGGACAAAAATGCCAAATCTGGAGAGAAGTGCAGAAAGTCAGTTTGAGCAGCAGAATGAATTATGGGAGATGTATTTTGATGGTTCAAGAAGCAAAAACGGCGCTAGAGGAGGTGCAATGTTGATTTCTCCACAAGGGGATATGTATTACTCTGCATTCTATTTTTCTTTTGCGTGCTCTAATAACACTGTTGAGTATGAAGGCCTTGTTCAAGGTCTTGAATGGGCAAGGAAGAGAAGAATAACCCACTTGAAAGTATATAGGGACAGCGAGCTAATTGTTAATCAAGTAAGAGGCTTGAATGTTGCTAAAAATGATGCACCGAAGTCTTATAGAAACAAAGTGTGGAACATACTTGAGGATTTTGATGCCTTCAACTTAGTGTCTATTCCAAGGAATTAGAACAAGCATGCTGATAGACTTGCAGCCATTGGGGCACAGTTTGATATTCCAGGAGATATTGGAAAAGAGAAAGTACAACAGTATGTGAAGGTTGTAGTCAGGCCATCAATTCCTGATAACAACATTCACTGGCAAGTCTTTGACAGTGATGAATAGATCCTTTCTTTCTTGCTCGAAGAAGATCAGTTCTCCATGATAAATCAAGCAAAACTCAAGCAAAAGTATGGTGATCAAGTCATACAGCTGAGGACAAATAAGTTACCCAAAGGTCTTGTTACCTTAGAGTCGATTTTCAGTACTGATGATCAACTTAAAAAGGGTAAAGCTGGCTTGCAAATCAAACAAGAACATTATGAAGAGCTCAAGATTTTCAAAGGTAAACTCCTTAAGATAGGGAAAATTTGTTCACATGAAGATAGACAATCTTTTGTTGCTTTATGTCAAGAATTCTATGATGTCTTTGCTTGGGAATAGTCAGATTTGAAAAGATTTGATCCTCATATTGCTCAGCACACAATTGAGTTAGAACCTAATGCTAAGCCAGTAAGGCAAAAACAAAGGCCCTTGAATCCTAAGCTTGAACCCTTAATGATTAGAGAGCTGACCAAACTAGTTGAAGGGGGTATCATCTTTCCAATTAAACACACCTCCTAGGTTTATAATCTTGTTCCGGTTAGGAAGAAAAGTGATGAAATAAGACTTTGCGTAGACTTTAGGGATCTTAACCAAGCATCTTTGAAAGATCATTACCCGCTGCCTTCCATGGAACAAATCCTACAAGTAGTTGTCGGTTCTGAAATATTTTCCTTGTTAGATGGTTTTTCAGGCTATAATCAAGTGTTGGTTAAAGAAGAGGATCAGTTCAAAACCACTTTCACAACTAAGTGGGGCACCATGGCATACAAAAGGATGCCTTTTGGTTTATCCAATGCTGGTGCCACGTTTTAGAGGGCCATGGACATGGCATTTCAAAGTTTGATCAACAAGATTATACTGATTTACCTAGATGATATTACAGTTTATTCCAAGAATGTTGATGAACATTTGTTACATCTTAGGAAAGTTTTTGAAAAATGCAGAGATTTTGGTATCTCTATCAATCCAAAAAAGAGTATCTTTTTTGTTCATGAAGGGAAATTATTAGGACACATAGTGTCAAAGCAAGGAATTACTATTGACCCTGAAAGAGTCAGAACCATACTTGAGTTTCCATTATCAAATCATAAGAAGGGTCTACAAATCTTTTTTGGCCAAATCAACTTTTTGAGAAGGTTCGTCCTAGATGTTGCAAACCTGTTACAGCCTTTGACAGCTATGTTAAAGAAGAATGCAATTTTCAATTGGACAAAAGATGCCAAGAACAGTTTTGAAGAAATTAAGGAGGCCTTAGCGTCTGCCCCAATGTTGGTAAATCCATATTTCTCCAAGGATTTCTTTTTGTATGCTGTTGGGAGCACTAGTTCAATCTCTGCTATGTTGGTATAGAAAAATAGTCACAATTTAGAACAACCCATAGCTTTCTTTAGCCAAATACTTGCTGATTACGAAGAGAGGTATTCATTTGTTGAGAAGCATGTTCTCTCCATGATTAGAAGCTTAAAGAAATTCAAGCCTCTGGTGTCAAACAATAAGATTCATATTCTGGTAGCACACTTAAGTGTGAAGGAGTTTTTGTTGAACAAAGACTTGAATGACAAAAGAGCAGGATGGATCACCAAGGTCATGGAGTATGATGTAGATATTAAGATCACCAAACTAGTTAGAGGTAAAGGTCTTTGTGAGCAGCTTGCTACAAGGTCAAGCAGTAAAACTGAATTAGAAAAGGATTTTGTGCTTGCTAATACAAGTGAATTTCATAATGTCCAAGATGATGTGCCTATGGGGATAACTAATTGGGTTCAAGATATGACCCAATTTCTACAAACTGGTGAATGCCCATTAGGATTAAACAGAGCTAAAAGAAGATACTTCAGATTGCAGTCCATACCATATGTACTATTAAACAATGTTCTTTTCAAAAAGGATCTGAATGGTGTCATGTTAAGATGCATTCATAGTCATCAAATTGAGAAGGTATTTCATGAGTTTCATAATGGAGCTGCAGGAGGTCACTTTGCCCCAAGAACTACTGCTTGAAAAATCATGAGAGCTGGTTACTACTGGCCCAGCTTGTTCAAAGATGCATATTCCTAGTCAAGAAAGTGTATCAAATGTGCTCTATTTAGAGGAAAGGAAAAGTTTCCTTCTATGCCTCTACATCCAATTCAAGTGGAGCAGCCCTTCATGAGATGGGGTATTGATTTCATTGGGCCAATCAACCCACCATCTAGTGCTAGTCATAAGTGGATGCTAACTACTACAGACTATTTCATGTGGTGGACAGATGCAATAGCTTTAAAACAAGCAAAAGAATCTTCAGTTTTGAGCTTTTATGAAGATATAATCACCAGATTTGGAGTCCCTGACTCTATCATATCTGATAACACCCTTGCATTTGTGGGATTAAGACTAACTAATTGGGTTGTCAAACAGGGTATTCATTTGAGTACATCCTCAAATTATTATCCTCAGGGTAATGGTTTAGTTGAAAGCACAAATAAGAACCTCATCGGGATTATTAAAAGAACCATAGAGGATAATCAAAGGACCTGGCACATCAGTTCAAAGAATGCACTTTGGGCAGACAAAGTGACTCCTAAGAGGTCTATTGCTAACTCACCATACTTGCTAGTCTACGACAGAGAGGCAAGATTACCCCTATCTGTGGAGCTTCTAGCTCTGGACATTGTACATCAGTTGGAAATGTTTGAGGAACAAGACCCAATGTCTGTGAGATAAGCAGAGCTCATGGAACTTGAAGAATTAAGAGACAAAGCAATGAAGGATTTGGAGTATCATCAGCTCCAAACAAAGAAAACATTTGACAGAAGGGCTACAGAAAAAAAATTTAGGGTGGGAGACCTCGTGCTCAAATGGGACGTTCTGAAAAGTAGGCCAGGCCATCACACCAAGTTTGATGATATGTGGATAGGCCCATTCCTTATCAGAAAAAGAGGAGCAGAACGCTTATCAACTAGCTACAACAGATGGGGAAGTACTTCCTATCCCAGTCAACGGGATACACCTTAAACCTTATTTTCAAGTCTGATGGATTTCCTCTATTGTACATATTAGTTTAGGTTTATGTTTCAATAAGTGCTTCTATGCTTCAGGTTAGTTATTTTCTATTTCTTGGGTGTTGTGATGGCACAGTTTTTTTTCTCGTTCATTTTCCCCTATTTTATTTTTTGGCAACCTGTTATGTCCCATGGATCTCAGGGAGTTGAGGCCATGTGCAAAACTGATATTTTTATTTGTTTTCTAAGCCTCCTAACGACTCCATGCCCAATGGATAAGCCTAGACTACTGGTCTTCATGTTTAGTAGGAAAACATCCAGCAAAGGTCGCCAGAAATGTTACCTAATTTCACCGTTAGGCTCAATCAGGCAAGGCATCTATGTTGCAGAGGTTCATAGGGTCCAAATGGGATATCTCCATTGGGGGTTATTTCACGCATCTGATGACATTTCACAAGGAATTCAGTTTGGGGGCCTACTTTATTGGAAATATACCTCAATAGTCACAGGCTCATCCTCCATTACAACCAGGTCGGTATGACATCTTCACTGTCTGGCCAACTGGCTGCTTTGATTCATTCTGTTTTGAACAGGTCACTGTGACCTAGCTTCTGTCTTACTGAACGAAGCTGTAGAGTCTATTGCTGTGACAGGAAGGGTTCGGTATTTCCTCTTATCACGCGGAATTCTTTGGCCGATAGGCCATTCAATCGACAATCAGGGAGACTCATGGTGACCATGGGCTTCGGGATAACCTATAGCGCTCAGTAAAAGGTCCCAATGAAGAGAACATGTCTCGCCGATAGCGCTTTATGTTGAAGTCTTCGATGTGGCAATGACGTCTCGCCAAGAGGTCTCGGCGACCCCGAAATGTTTTGGCGACAGTAAGGAGATCTAGGTAAAGGAAAGAGAGCTCGGCCAGAAGTCTCACCGAAAGCAGCGAGTCACCGTGATGGGAAGCAATTCACCAAAAGGAAGAATTTTTGACAAGATGTCTCGGTGACCCGGGATGTCTTAGCGACAAGAAGGATAAAGAAGTTCAGGGAGCTCGCCAAGACAAAGGGTTCGACAGAAGGTCTCAGCAACCACGTGGAGTCTCGCTGACAACAGAAAGACCGCGCTGAGAGAGCTCGACATTAGCATAAGGTCTTGCCGATATGGAGAAGTATCCGCAACAAAAAGAGAAGAGTTCATCAGGTGGTCTTGCCAAAGGAAGCAAAGAGCACGGTGGAATGGAATACATTCGGGGTGACATCAAAGGAGTCTCGCCGATAGTAGGTGAAGGGTCTCAGTGTAGCCTCTTTCTTTCGGTAAAACATCTCACTGACACTCGTGTGTCTTGCCGAATGAAGAGGAGCTCAGGGAGATATCGAAATGGACTTGGCGAAAGATCAGACCTCGGTGTGAGGTCTGGGCGAACCAAGGGGGCCTCGCCGACAAAAGGGAGCTCACCAAGGAGTAATCTCAATGAAGTGAAAGGAGCCTTCGGTGTAACATTTTGAGCTTGCTAAGAGGTCTCGGTGACACTAGAAGGTCTTGGAGACATAGGAAGCGTCATCGGAAAAGGTCTCACTGACCAGTGAAGCCTCCCGAAATGAAAGAACTTCGCTAAAGGGTGGGTTTTTTCGACATGATGTTTTGGCGATAGAATTATGTCTTGCCAATGGCCTCAATGATATTGATATGAATTCTAAATCCCGCTATGATGTCTCACCAACTGTCATGTATTGTGCCAATAGCTTCAAAGGGCCATAATCACATCGGTGAGACACCTCAAGTGTCTCGCCGAGATGCAATTCTAACCAAATGAGTTTTGATCGTGGGGGAGTCTGCATGGAATACACTCAACCAACCAAGGGGAACTGAGGCAAGCCGTGGCAGTCTGATCAGAATGAAGAATGTCAATGGGATGAATGTAACATGTATCTATTGTGAGCTCAGGGCATTCAAGGTGTTCAACCGAAGTGGTTCGAACAGGAAACGATGCCAGGATCAGAATGAATGCGGTAGCTGCGAAATATCTGAGGAAGGCTTCTCTAGGGTGACTCTTGGCCGTCATGGACACGCTTGGTCCTACATTTAATTTAGTTGAAAATATCTGAGGAGAGATCTTTTTCGGGGACTGATATTTTGCAAGCCCTAGGGGGCTGACACAGTCTAATATATAAGGTATTTTTTGCCTTTTTGTAAATAGTTCGGATTGTGCATTCAAAAGAGTTAGTGATTTTTATCAATCCTTTCTCGACTAAATGTATGTTTAGTAACTCAACTAGAATCTAGAATATAACACAGAGTTTACCTAGGAAGCTATTGTTAATGTTTGTATTACTCTCATTTCTGTATTTTAGACTATGCAAGTTCTTAGCTGTGTTTTTTCTAAAAAATTTATTCATACCTAAGGTTGTGAAATTCATCTTTCCTTCCTAAGATATGCATGTAGAGCAAGACTGTTAAGAGTAGAGCATGAGTTTAAAGGGGTTATGATAAGTAAGTGAAAATGATGTCTGTTTCTTTCCAGTGTATGTTCTTCCTGTGTTTGTTTCATGATTTCTTATTAACTCAGTGTATCACCATAGGAATAGTTCAGTTTAGTTTCATTATTTGTATGCATTCCTTCTCCTTTTACCTTCACAGAATTGCTAGTTTAGGTGATACCCACAGGAATCTGACCTTCTCCGGAGGTTCATTTCAACTTCAGGTGACCCATAGCCTTGAAATGATCCCATGTTTCACCAGAAAGCTTAGTTCTCGTAACTTCGCATAGGGTGCATTTCTAGGTGACAACAAGTGGCTCTTATTTTAATCGATTTGGACATCTCCAAGCCTCTCCATGGTGATGTGGTCTTGATGGTGGAGGATAGACCTTGGAAATAGCTTCTAGACTATGAGGGCTCCCTTTTCAGTGCAGAAGATGTTTCTCTGTTGGTCATTTGGCCTCTGGTTTCCCCCTTGCTCACCATAAAGGCTCTGCTACTTGGTGGAAGGATTCTCTCTCAGACCATCTCACGGTGGACTCTCCTCCATCGGTGGTTCCTTCTATGGATGACTCTTCCTTGGTGGTTGTGCCCCCCCAGGTTCCTACTCCAACTGCCCTTTTTAGGTTCCATTGCCCTGATATGTTGTCACTGCGCCAACTATTTTTGCATGTTCCTCACTAAACACTATTGTTGATCCCTTGATTGATCCTGAATCCTCCCCTGTGTTTCCAATTTTTTTGCGTGGAGGCTCTTTGTCCATTATGGTTGTGGATGAACCACTCATCTTAGCTCACTCGGTTGACCTTGGCTCTGAGCCTTCCTAGTCTATTTTGCAAAAGAAAAAGAAGAAGGGACTCCCCAAACTGCGGCCTCGGGTTTTGGGTGTCAGTCCTCTCCCCCTAATTTAGGGGTTGTTTAGTCCCAGTACTCTTCTAACTTGTTGTCTGTCAGTTGTTCATGTTCTGGTACTATTTTGTGTGTGGCATGTTTGGCTTGTTCTGTCGAGCCTTGTGGATCTTAGTTGTAAGCTCTTTCTAGTTCAAATCCTATTTTCAACTAACTCTTTTTTTGGCCCCGAAGGCCCTCTGTGTAAAGGGTACAACACCCTGTAAATGTTGCTTACCTTATCAAAAACATCCTAGAATACAATTTGAATTAATTTGCACTCTTGAGTTAGTGAACAACAACTAGTTAGAAGGATACAACATGGAAACAATTAAGAAAATGAATTTAAAAATGTGTGGGTCCGTATTGTGCCATAAAATTGAATGAGGTGGAAAATGAAAATTTTCATATCAAGTATAGACCTTTGGCATGCATGGGAAGTGAAAATTAGGCAAGATTCACATAAATTTATAACTTTCAAGCATAAATGTTCCAATTGTGAACTATTTATTTCACATAGGATAAAATAGACCAAACTAAGAGAAAACTAAATGGGAAAATAAAATTTAAACATTTAATTAATTAATTATAAAAAATTAATAAAATTCAATGAATGCTTTAATAATCCTATATATAGCAACTACTTCCACAATTCTTTTGTACACAACCTTGATTTCTACTCATTCATTACAAGCATTTTTCAGTGTTAAGTAATTACTAATTTTTAAATGACAGGATGTGTCCTACTATCAATTAACAACAAACTAAATTATCTTCTTATTTTATGGGATGACAATTAAAAACCTAATGCAGGGGCTTCTAAGAGTAATAACTTTTGACTTGGAAGTTTGTTTGGGATCAAATTTTAAAAGGAGATGTGCTATGAGGATTTTTTTGGATTTCCAATTGAGCTTAGCTTGGTAGGTGTAGGTTTCAACACTTTTTCGAAGCAAGATATTTAATTTGGGCCCTCAAAATCAACTTTTATTATTTTTTTCAGGTTTTTTAGAAAGTTTTTTTTTTAATAATTTAGAACTCGTGTTTCCAATTTGAATTGTAAGTTGGGATTTAGTGTCACCATAGTGTTAGGAAGATATTTGGAAAAATTTGAGCTCAAAGGGGTCTTGTATGTGAAATTAGCAAAAATAGCAAATTATGACAATTGTCAAAAACTGCCAAAAATGGTCATTTTGGGGTTTTTTTTTTAAGTATTTTAGATATAAGGGCATTCTCTTTCATTGTAGAAGAAAATATGGATAATACAATAGTTTGGTTTCAAAGGAATTTTTCAGTTTTTGGATTTCTTTTATCTATAATGGCTATTTTTTTGTTAAAAGTTTGTTTGGTTACATCATCTGGTATCAGAGCAAGAAGATGGATGGGAGAGGAACAGTAAGAGGAGGTCTTCCCTAAATGCATAGAGATATGTAGAACCAACAAAGTCAAGTAACAAAACTTACAAACCTAATGGAAAATCAGAGAATGGGAAAAGGAGGAGATGAATCTAATGAAGAGATAGGCCAAGGAGGTTCAGATCGAGATGTATAACTTCAAGAAGAATAATTAGATTGCATTCGCTTTGGAGAGAGGATGATCAAGTTATTAGAAGGAAAAAATCAAGGGATCAAGATTGAAGTTTCAAACTATGCAGGTAGTGTAAGGAAGCTAAGGTAACAGAAAAACTTCATGCACTAATCTTGAGAGGAGAATAATGCAAAACTTTTATAGATCTTTAACAATTACATAAACTTAAACATAACTAAAAAAATTATCATGCATACCACAACACAATGATTTATGTGGGAAAACCCTTTCGAGAGGAAACCCCTACACTCCAAAATCTGTCCAATATATTATTAAGAAATCACAAAGATTACAATATACTTGTAGAACAAGCTTCTCACTGGAGTATCACTAGACAAAGATCCAGAGGCAACACAACTGCTATCAGACTCTTAGAATACGTCACAATGTACACAGCTGTAATACAATTCCCTCATAAAATAGGGTTTCCTTCTATGGAAATTCAAGCTAATAAAATATTAGTCATCAGATATGAGACATAATGATTAAGGGTCTAGATTTACAATAATAAAATATAAATAGTTTTTTCTTTCGCGAGCATTGCCCCCAAGCCCCTGCCAAGGCACACTACCCCTAGATCCCAATTGAAGGGATGATCTCCCCAGACCCTTCACAAGGGGGGATCTCTCTCATGGCCCCCTCGTTGTCATCGGATGAACAATACCTTATGTATCAATAGTACCTAATGTAATTGCACAGTTGAGAGAAATTTTCTCAATAGGTATTCTTAAACCAGAGGAGCTAATAGACTGGCTAAACAATATGGGGATTTTTTTTGAATGGAAGTCCATGGCAGAGGAAAAGAAAGTGAAATTTGCATGCACCAAGTTAAAGGGTCATGCAATGATCTAGTGGGATCATTTCCAAAAGTAACAAACTAGGAAAGGAAAGGTTAAGATCAAGACCTAGAAAAAATGGAGAAGTTAAGAGAATTTTTTTCCCATCGACTATGCACAAACCCTTTTTTGTAGATTTCAAAATTTAAAACAAAATTTATCTTTTGTGCAAGATTATACATGAGTTTAACAAGTTGTCTATTCATGTAGAGCATCAAGAAACTGATGAATAGATGGTTGCTAGATATGTAAATGGTCTGAAATTTTCCATTCAAGATGAATTGAGCATACATCAGGTCAGTAGTATGGAAATGGCCTACCAGTTGGCTCTAAAGGCTAAAGAAAAATAAATAAAACAATATCTTCAAAGGAATATAGGAGGAAGAAGGGGTACATCATCCCCATTTTGGGGTGGTTTAAGTTGTGGAAGGGGAGAATCATCCCAAGGAATCAAAAAACAAGTAGACACTCGACAAGATCCTCAAAATCAAGAAAGAGGAAGGGGATTTTAGAGAGCTAGAGGTTGTGGTGGTGGTAGAGGATGGGGGGAAAAAAGGCCTTTCACTTGTTTTAGATGTGGAGAAGAGGGTCATGGAACATTTGAATGTGCAAATTATAGCATGCAAGAAAGAAATCAAGGAGGACAACCCGAGTTGAACTTAGTTCAAGCTTAGAATGAAGAAGGGGTAGAACTAAAGGTTTTACCAGATGTGGGAGAAAGTCTCATGATGAGAAGAGTGATGGAAATTCCAAAGGAGGAGAAAGCACAAGCTAAAAGTTCTAATGGTTGACATCTTTGAACCAATATCTTCCAAACCAGATGCACTTCGAGTGGAGAGCTATGTTGAATTATCATTGATGGAGGTAGTTGTGAGAATATGGTTTCTATGAAAAATGGTAGAAAAAAATTTTACATTGTAAAAAACATCCCCATCCCTACCATATTACATGGTTTAAAAAGGAAAATGAAGTCATTGTTGATAAAAGATGTTTAATTAAGTTTAGCATAGGAAAGATCTATAAGGATGAAATATGGAGTGATTTCATTCCAACATGGATGAATATCACATATTGTTCAGAAGGCCATAGTAGTATGATAGGAAAGTTATGCATGATGGAGAGAAAAACACATACACCTATTGGAAGGATGGATCTAAAGTAATTGTGTTACCCCTTAAGGATGAAGGAAAAGGTGAGACCATGTTGTCTGAAAGAGAACTTATCAAAGAAATGAAGGTGACAATTGTGTGTTGTTATGCATTAGTAGTGCAAAGTGTTGGGATAATGTGTCTCAACCTTGCAATTACATAAAGTATTGTTGATACATAAGGCATTGTTGATACGCCGGTGACAAGGGGTGTAGGGGGGTTTCCATAGGCCGTGAGGGGTCTGAGGGGACCATCCCCCTGACTGGGGGTTTGGGGGAAATGCCCCAAAAAAGAAAATTTTATTTATATTTTATTATTGTAAATCTGGGTCGTTCATGATTAGATCTTAGATATGTTAGCCAATATTTTACTCTACTTGACTTTCCCTAGAAGGAAACCCTATTTTATGAGGGTGATGTATTATGGTTGTGTATTGTAATGTATTCTGAGAGTTTGATAGTGGTCGTGTTGCCTCTGGATCTTTGGTTGCTAATACTCTTTTAAGAAGCTTACTCTACAAGTATATTGTAATCTTCATGATTTTTGAATAATATATTGGGTGGCTTTTGGAGTGTGGGGTTTTCTCCCAAAAGGATTTTCCCCATGTAAATCACTGTGTTGTGGTATGCATGATTTTTATGGTTATTTTTTTCAAGTTTTTGTAACTTTTAAATATCTATAATTTTTTTGCTTTAATCTCCTCTCAAGCAAATTATAGGATGAATCCAACACAACATGTAGAGATGAATAAATAAGTGATTGAACTTATAAGGAAAAGTGTGGTGAGAGAGAGCATGAGACCATGTGTTGTACCTACATTATTAACCCCAAAGAAGGATGGCACATGGAGGATGTGCATAGATAGCAGAGAAATTAATATGATTACCATCTAGAATCAGTTTCCTATATACCTTGTATAGATGGCATGATGGAAGTTCTTGTAGGTGCCAAATATTTTAGAAAGATTGACCTATAAAGTGGTTATCACCAAATCCAAGTTTGAGAAGGAAATGAGTGGAAGAAAAACTTCAAAAATAGAGATGGTTTATATGAGTGGATGGTTATTCCATTCAGGTTATTTAATGCACCTAATACTTTTATGAGACTCATAAATACTATACTACGATCTAACATTGGTAAGTTTGTAGTATTTTATTTTGATGATATTTTGGTTTTTAGTAAAAGGAAAGAAGAGCACCTAAAAAATTTGAGGATCATCTTGGGTGTGTTGAGGAAGGATAAACTCTATGAAAATTTAAATAAGTAAAAGTTCATGTAGGATAGTTTGGTCTTTTTGGGTTTTGTCATGTTTGCAGATGGTGTCAGAATAAATGCAAAAAAGGTCAAGACAATTATAGAATGGATTAGTACGAGTAGCATCATAGAGGTACAAATTTTTAATGGGTTGGCCAATTTCTATCAAAATTTCATTCAAAATTTCAATAGTATTGTAGCACCTATAATAGATTTCACCAAAGGGAATTTGTGTGGACTAAGGAAGTCGGGGAGATTTTCAAGTACCTCAAGAAGGTAACAAAAGCTCCTATATTAGAACTACAAGATTTTGATAAGTTATTTGAAGTGGAATGTGATGCCTCCTATGTGGGAATAGGCATTGTACTTAGCCAAACAAGTAAACAGATATCATTCTTTAGTGAAAAGTTGAATGAGGTGAGAAAGAATTATTCTACTTATGATGTGGAATTTTATGCAATTGTTCAAGTCTTAAGATATTGGAGACATTATCTAGTTCCCAAGGATTTTGTGTTGTTAATAAACCATATTACATCGAGATACCTGAACACACAAAAAAATTGAAAATAAGGTATGCCAAATGGGTCTCTTTCTAATAGGACTACACCTTTGTTTTGAAGCATAAGTCAAGGAAATAAAACGTTGCAAATTCTTTGAGTAGGTGTGTTGTACTTTTGACCACAATAGAAACTGAAGTAATTGGTTTTGATGCGGTCAAAGATTTATATGAATATGGTGATGATTTCTTGGAGATTGTGGAACAACTAAAAGAACTAGTAGCTAGTAACATGGATCACCTTAGGGGTGAATATTTTATGTAGGATGGTTACCTCTTTAAAGGAAAATAATTATGTATTCTAGTTGGCTCTATGAGAGAAAATATTATCAAAGAACTTCATAGTAGTGGGTTGGTTGGATGTTTCGGAAAGGAAAAGACAATAGCCTTGGTAGAAGACAAATACTATTGTCCAAAGATGAAAAGGGACATAACTAAGTATGTGACAAGGTGTAGAATCTTTCAAGTGGCTAAAGGTCATTCATAGAATACAAGGTTATATATGTCGTTACCAATACCTATAGAACCATGGACATATTTGAGAATAGACTTTGTGTTGGGGCTACCAAACACATAATAAGGCACGTAATGATTCCATTTTTGTAGCTTTTTATAGGTTATCTAATATGGTTCATTTCATTTCCTATAAGAAAAATAATGATGCAACGAGGGTAGTAGAACTATGATTTTCAAAAGTTGTTAGATTGCATGGTGTTCCAAAGACCATTATGTCTAATAGGGATACCAAATTTCTATGTCATTTTTGGAGGACTTTATGGAAGAATATGGAGACCAAATTATAGTTTAGCAGTGCCTATCACCCTCAAATAGGACAAACCAAGGTAGTCAATCAGAGTTTGGGAAATTTGTTAAGATGCATTATTGGAGAAAAGCCTAAATAATGGGACTTGGCATTTCCCTAGGTATAATTTTCCTACAATAGTTCAATAAAAAAATCAACAGGTAAATCACTGCCTTAGTGACATCAAATCCAAGGTAAACCAAATATCCTTCCATCTTCACTTTCTAAAATGCATAGTCTATGCCATCACACACAGGGATCTCCTTCTTGCTTTCCATTCCATATCTACCTCAAGTAGTTAAGCTTTTCTCCAAGGAACCTTGCTCTGATACCAATTGTTGAATGAACAAGATAACTGAGAGGGGAGGTGAATTAGTTGTATCAAATTAAAACATAAAAACCCTCAATAGTAATCAAATCCACATGCATTCATTAAACCCTTAATATGTTATAATGTTTAAACATGAAAAACATATAATAGAAATTGAAACAAACAACACCATACACAAGATAACACTAGATTTACATGGAAAACCCTAGAAGGGAAAAACCATAGTGAGGATTAGCTCACAATATAAGTAATTGCGAAATTGGTACAAAGAGGCTCATTACGAGAATAGGACACACTATCTAGAAAGGCTCACTGCCCAGGATCACTTCCAAAATAGAAAGAAGAAAGAAGATATAAAGTTACATAGAGAACACAACCTCAATGCAATAGAGAATCCACCACAATAGGTTCAACAATACTCATAGCCTCCAAGAGATCAAGATACCTCAGCTCACTACATTCAACAATCTTTCATTATAACTCACACTACATTTCACAACTCTGCACTTAACTTAATATCACAACATTCAACTCTATTACACACTCCATCTCACATCAACTCACCTTGCATTTATACGATCCACAACTTTGAAAACATCTTCAAGTTGGCTACACTCGCCTTACACTTTAAAAATTCAAAATAGGTCGACACTAAGCATTCCCATGGTGGATAGGAACAAAAGTGCACTGATACAAAACTTAATTGGGACCCAAATCAACTCTTACATGCCATGCTACGCTTTCATTAATACTTGAACATCTTTGAATGTAGTGTGAACATTGATTTGGTTGTTACCTGTGCAAACACCATTAATCTTTGAATTACACGCTTCCTCAAATCCAAGGACGACTTGCAAACCACACACCATGCTTCATCAGTATCTAGAATATTCCTCTAACATCCTGAAATCCATCAAACTCCTTCGCAACAACTCACGTCTTCAAAATGTACACACCTAGTACACTCAAAATACACTTCCAAACACTACAACTCTAAAATCCATCATTGAAATTGCTAAACTATGAATTCTCTTAACATAGGCAAGAGATCAATACCATCAAAAAACCTTCAAAATCACAAGACCTGAAGAGAAAATGTGAAGAAACGTGGAGAAAAAACATTTCTCCAAGGCACCCCTGTAAGCAATAGCACGAATCCAGTTCACACACTAATGAACAAAACTTCTTCTACATAATGATCCAAAGACCCAAATTTTGGATATAGAAACTTTGAACACCTCTAACCAATATATCCAAACCAAACAACCATATCTTCTACCCAGAATAAATATGAAGCACAACCAGAACACCTCTGCAAACCAAAATACCTCTATAACATCATGTTTCCTCATTTTATCAATTTTATCAATATCCTCGACATATAATTATCACTACCACAACCATAATAGAAGCCTATCAAAGCAACACCAGAGGTTAACACCAGTAACTCAACTAATGACAACATAATGAAATTAATCAAAATAACAATCTCTCTCAATCACTGCACAACTGTCACCAATGACAACACAAGCTTGTTGACATCGATGACAAAACCTTCATACTTGCAACAAGTATCTCATTCAAATCCTCTTTTTCTCTTGTATTTTTTTCATTATTAGTATGGACTCTTCTCTTGACTCTTTTAAACCAAAAGAAACTTCTAAAATATCACTTTTTGCTATTATCATGATGTTGATTGATGGTTTTATTCTTAATGCATTTGTGGCCTAGGTTCTCCTTCCTTAGGTATAGGAAACTCTCTATTAATATTAGAAAATAAATTCCATCCATCAACAATAATTCTTGTTTGATACTTGCTAGGTAAATGGTGCCTCAAACTTCTAGTGATCACTCTTTAATTTAGCCAAGTTATGATAGAGAACATCTCTAAGACCATTAAGCAATCTTGTCTCTTTTAACAAAAACACTAATGCTTCTTGGATGATATATTGTGTTAGTGTAATTAATTAATTATTACACTAGCATAAGTTAACTTAGGTCATGCATCTTTAGTCCTAGGTTATATTTTAATAAATCATTTAATAAATAGGGTAATATTCCCTTCCATATTTGTAGGGATAAGATTCCTTCTAGAAGATGAGTTGTCCTTCTAGAACTTATCTCAACATTTAATAATTTCCTAGATAGGGTTCACATGTTGTCACATGTTGTTAGATCATGACACATGGCAACATCTCTTGCATCTTAGGTTTTCATTCATGCCTATATATTCAAGGCATCTTGTACATTTGTATTCAATCCAATCAATTAATCATATCAATAAAATCTCTATTGTGCATTCCTAGTTGCAACACTTTATTTGTGGTTGATTATTTTTCCTAGCTCAAAGGTCCTTCATTGAAGACTACAGCTTCAGGGATCCTGTGCATCCATAATCTCAAAATATTGGGTCTAATATAGCTCCCTTTTCACTAGGACTTTCATGTACACACTTAATTATAGATAGATGTGTGTTTTGTTTCCCAATTTTCTTTCTTAATTAATGGTGATTTTATAAAATTGTTGATAGTTCTTCTAGAAACACACTTTGAGGATGGAAACACAACTACAATGGATTTTTTTGCCAATATTAAAGGCATCCAGGGTGGCTCCTTGGTTATCTAAAATATTTAGGTATCATTTTTGGTGGAAATCCACATTGGCATGTAGTACTTTTAACTAATTGATTTATTTTTCAAGGTCATAAATACCTATCTAGGTGGCAAGAATAATAGTTTGGGCTTCTAAGGTTCCCATTCTTCAAATATAATTCTTAGCTTAGCTAACCTACATTATTGGACTAAGAGGAAAAACAATTTTACTAGTCATGTTGGGATTAATTTAATTCAAATATAATTAATTCTAATGATACCTTAAATTTTGATTATTGTGGCTTAGTGTTAAACGAATTTGATGATTCAACTAGTTAATTTCTCCTAATGATCCCATTACTTCTCTAATCATTTCCCCAATTTTGAGTATAAATTATTGCATAATGAAGTCCTCCAAATGTATAGCAAGCCATATTATTCCTTATGCTAATTGATCATGCCACATTTTTTATTTGAGTTAAGTTATTTGAAAGGTTAGATGACATTTTCTTCCTTAACGAGTCATCATGATGGCCTCTTCTATGGAATTTATAATCTCATATTCTAGGTTTCTTATTTCATTTTATTGGTGTGGTATATAAGTGAAATTCATCAATATCCTAGATATTGATCATTCTTCAAACCTATCTTGTGATAATTTTGGTCCTTTCTACAAGGCGTCATCAAAACAAGAAATCCTATCCACCTATTTTATTTTGGTTGCTCTTTTCCATGTCATTAGTCAATTTGAATGCATAGACAAATAAATTTGAAGACATCATGGGTATATGAATTACATTAGATAATCCAAAAGATCTTAAATTGAATAAATAAAATGTTAGTCCTAAAATAATAGGTTTAAAACCATCGACCAATAAAACTTACCTAAGGCATCATTTTGAATTATCATCACTTTAGAATTCACTAGTTTTGAATAATGTTAGTCTACACAATGTTAATCCAAATACTTGTCCAAATGGAAAATATGTCATTTAGGTGTATTTGAAGACAAATACAAAATCAATAACATAATCTTGTATATCAAAATTATGATATTATTTAAAACACTTAAGATATTAAATCATCATTTGTTATCAAGAGACATGAAACTAAACATCAATACTTATCTATAGTTTATCAATCTAAAAAATATATTATGATTTAAAATTTTGAGTTCCAAATTTTATAAAGTCCTTGGGATTTTATTTTGACATTGGCCCTAGAAAATTTATAAATAGTGGAGTATTAAATCCTCTTTCATGCACTAGATAAAATATATATATATTTTTTAAGATGTTAAAATTCACTTGCAAACTGTATAACACCAAGCATTTCAATGCAAATAGTTGATCAAATGTACTTGAAGCATTAATAAATCTAGTTTGTATCATAATGGCTATCTTATTAGCTTTTATGTGTGAGAATGTTTCCTCTACAAATAAAGAAAGAAAAAAATCACAAGGTATTGATAAAAATAAATAAATAACATGTTGGGAATTAGTCTTCACATTGGTGAATGCCAGTGTGACTCCACATTATTTATGTGTGTAGAAAAATAATAAGTAGAGAGAATAATTTAAGTGATTAATATTCACATTAGATTAGTAAGTCGTTAGTTATTAGTTAGGAGAGTGGTTATAGGATAAATCCAATATATATTTAGTTCATGTTATTATAATTAATGTTGAAAATGATTGACTAATTAATGTGTGAGCCTTTGGCTCTACTTCATATATTTTTTTAATACGGTGTCAAAGAAGGTTTCTTGAACCTCTCTATTCACCCTCCATTCAATTGTCATTTCTCTTCAAATTGGTTGACACTAGCTATGTAATGCAAGTCGCATGCAACAACGATTGCTTCATCTATCCACCCTTGTAATTTTGTCCATAATTATGTAGTACAAATTATGTAAAAATTTGTGGCATTTATCATCCACTTGCATTCTCTTCTCCTTCCATCAAGTGTTCACTTGATCATTGCTTTTAACTCTGTTTTGTTCATTTTTTTACACCCAAGTTTTTGGGGAGGGGTGAATTTCTATAGAGTTGAGAAATTAATGGAGATGATATGACCTTTAGAGTCATGTTTGGCATATTCATGACCTAAATTTAGGATTTTATGAAGCTTGATTTGAAGAATCTTGTGCTTACAAATTCTAAGATGGTTTCAATAAAGTTCTAGTAGTTTTTGGATTTGCGAAGTTTAGCTTGAACATTTAGAGTAACTCCCTTTTTCTTTGCTACTTCCAAATAAGTTCACCATTTTTTAGAGTGTTATTTTGAAATTTAATAGTGAGAAACAAAAAGGTGTCGATTATCCATATATCAAGAATGTATAGTTTAATTAGAGAAAAAGGAAGATTTAATTTCTTGATCTTATTTAGAGTTCAAAAATATAAATTTCTCGGTGTCTATTTGAAGGCATTGATCTAGCAAAGATAACAAAATTTAAAAAAATCATAAAGAATGTTGGAAGTGAGATAATCATAACAATTGCTTGTGTCATTATATATTTGTTGGGGAAAAGTTTAGGGTTTACATTATTTATAGTTTGTAGCATATTCAAGTACATCTACAAGTTTATTTATTCATTTCTTTTATCTCTAAAATCTAGATGGGAACTTTAAATGTTTATAAAAGAATTTGAAAACAAAATTAATAATTTAATTGTATCATCTAAAGATTGTATGAGATGTGTTGGCCGAGGATGATGAATGGGTCAATGTGACAAAGGCTGTACATCAATGATCCATTCCATGTAAGGAAGTTAATTATTTCCAATCTACTTCAAATATCATTATATATATTATTCATTCCAATATAAAACATAATCAAAGGAGACATATATTTGTTTGGAATGTAGTGAGTTGATTTAAACATTGAGTTACATTATTTTGGGTGCTTGTAATGTGTAGGGTCATTCCACAATGATTATATTGGATACTTATTGTCCCATATAGCAAATATTTGAGCATCGTTAAGGAACTCTAATTTCTTATGTGTCAATTTTGAAATGGATATTCTTCTAAATGGAAAAAAATTGGCATTGTATTTGGAGTAATAAGGGTGTAATTACATATCAACTGGAGAATTTTTTAAATAAGGAAGGGAAATTAATAGTTTTCGAAATATTTGTACAATGTTTAGATGTATTATCAAAGAAAACTGACCTCCAAGAAAAAATTTCATTAAGGGAGAGCAAATATGAAAAAGTGAACCTCAAGAGTTGAAAACAAGGCAACAATTAACCAAACTAACAATACAAGACCAAATTAAAATTCCTTGTCATATGTTAGTGCATTGAGGGTGGAATGTTGGGAATGAGACCTTATATAGGTGAATATTAGTGTTTTCTCTCCATTATTATTTGTGTTTAGGTAAATAATATGAGGAGATAATGAAACAATTAATAATTGCATTAAATAACTGAGTTGTTAGTTATTAGTTAGAAGAGTTATTATAGAAGTGGTTATAGGAAGACATCCTAAATATATGTAATTGATATTATTGTAAATAATGTTGAAGATGATCGACTAATTAATGTGTTTGAGTCTTTGAGTCTACTTCATATCTATCTTACTTTAATAAAATCAACTATAAAACTTAAATGTTGATCATCCCCTAAATTTACATGGAGTATCCACAAATCAATTATATGTACAAACAATTACTCTTTTTTAGAAAGTTTACAAAAGTGAAAATTGATTATCATTCAAGTTTACACAATACCACTAACAAATATCACATATAAAATATGGAACATAATATTGAAACTCACTTCTTTTTTGAAATTTCATTCAATTTAAAAATCAATTAACAATCTTACTTATACTACAACACAATATTAAGGTAAGAACTCTTTTAATTATTAATACAAAATATGATATCTTATAAAAAAGCTAACAAGTTTCAATATCATAACCCGTAAAAGACAATTTTAATTATTTATCCTCCTACAAAACCCTATCAAGAATGAGAATTTTATACTCCTCTTAAGGTACTTATGATAGAACCAAGTAGCATGCAACAGGCCTCTATAGTTTACATAATCACAAAACATAAATTGTTATCTATACTAGCACTTGCACTTAAAGAAGGTTCAAGGATTGTGCCAATAGAAAACTATATGTATGTTAATATGTTAGAGAGTACAAGTTTGGACATACAAATTCTAGTTGCATGTGATTATATTAAACAATTAATAATAAATGTTAAAAAATAGAATAGAATAAACATAGACAAAAAAAATTGAAAATGGAAATAGAATGTTCCCATCTAGTTGTGAAATCAAGATTTATTTGACTTTTATGTGATAAGTGAGATTTTGGAAGCTTTTACCTAATATTGTGGAGGCTTTTACCATTAAACGACACCTGGTTTACCACTAAACAACAGCTGAAACTTGTTTTCCAACAACCCAACGGTGACAAGCATGAGACTTGTTTCAGACTCAAATCTCACACTATATGTAGCATGTTGACCAATTAAAGAATGTATGGTATGATGACATCCCAGAAACATAAAAAGTTTCATTACTTACTTAGAAAACAGAAAACATAAATGTCTAGTCTTATCTTATTCAATGTAAGTTTTTATCCATAGAAACTGAATCATATGCACAAGCAACTTGCAACTTTATTACAAGAAAAACTAACAGAGATGCAGTGATCCATAAAAGTAGTTTGTCCTCATAATTAGATAATAGAAACAGTCTTCACATTATTACCCACAAAAATTTAATGAACTGAAATAAATAAAGTCAAGTCCAGTTTGGTAGGTGCAAAGATCATATTGATGACTTGATTAGAATTGAGCTAGATACAGCTCCTTATATGGTATTCAAATGATCCACAATCTTTAGAGTTTCCCTCCACTTCAACCAAGGTCCAAACTCAATAATTATTGCAAACAATTTTTTGAGGTAAACCTATGATATCACTTAAATTTAAGAGGAATGAACCAAAAAAAAAAATTACAAATCTTGCATAAAAGAAGGGTAAAATACCAACCCAAAGAAAGTATCTATCAATCCACAGCCATTCTTGTATTAGAAGTTCTCCTCCTCCTCAAATTATGTGAAACAGCAGCAGTGTTCAACAGAAGAGGGGTGAAAGTGATGACAGATCTGACAATACCCAAAATCCTCTCTGTCAAATCTATTAACTCCTCAAACTTAGCCAGTGGTTTTCTGAGCACCACCATCATTGAAAACTTGAGCACCTCATTCACAAAACCCATTGCAAAAGAAGAAAAATATAACACCGAAAAGAAAATTGATCAGTCAATCCAAAGATTTGATTGTATTGAATGCATTGAAACAAAGTAAAACCAATAGGAAATCTTGGGTTATGAGGAGGAAGTCTAGAATGAGCACACGATGAGCTCATTGCCAGGCTGAGTGAGCAGTGAGTGATGTAAATTCTCACTTTTTTTGGGTTTGAATGTCAGTTCTTCCAATTAAGACAAAACTCTATGTCGACATATTATACATCATGTATTCATATGATATCAACATATTAGTCGTTATCTATGGTTGGAAACGTTAGTAGCACGGAAGCCATTTTTATATGTTAAAATATCTGACTTTTATATCCACCACGAAACTTGTTTTCAAAATTATTTTTACTTAGTTCGGATAAGAATAGTGTATGTTTCTGGATTAATTGTGTATATAGTTTTTTGTTCGACAGGATCATATTCTTCTCTTCCTGATAATGGATCACAGAGTGTGATTTGAAGTGTCAAACAAAAATTAATCCAAAAGCATACACTATTCTTATTGATGAACTAGAAAATTACCAACTATTTTTAATTGATTTATTTTATTTATTTAAGAAGTTTTTTATTTCACTGTAGACTTATTTGATTTACATCGACACATAAATTTTAATTTTAGTTAAAAAAATGTCATTTATTATTTCTATAATTTTATTGTTTTGTTTTTACTTTGAAAATGTGTACTAGATATTGTATATACTTATATGGGCTTTAGAAAAATTCACCCTCAACAATACACCATAAGCAATTAATCATTGTGACATATTCATCATGTATACAATTCACCACTAACAATTCATCACCATGGTATTTTGTTGAATGCATAAAAAACATATACGCAGTGAATATACCACAGCAATGAATTGCTAGTGATGAATTGTATACGTGATTAATATGTCACATTGATGAACTGTTGACGGTGAACTGTTGGGGGTGAATTGCCAATGGCGAATTGCTGATGGTGAATTTGTTGATGCCACTTATATGTTACTTTTTGAAGGTTTAATTTTATAGTTATAATTTTATTTTTTAAATATATATTAATAATAATGTTTTGATTTTTATATATACGATAATGACATGCGACTTTGATGTCATTGTAGAAAGTTTGTCGGTTATAATCAAACAACCTTTAGTAATATATTAAGTGTAAATTAATTAAATTGTAACAATAAATAACTTTATTTTATGATGTAGGGAATCGAGATTAATATAGATAAATACATGTGGTGATAAATTTAAGGAATTTAAATAATAAATTAAACACATTTGGTTCTAGATTTGATATTGATTTAACTATGAAGATGTCATATAATGATCTATTGAATTGTTAGGATTCAAGAATTTATTATATAATGACTTTTGAATAAGAAAACTAATCATTCAAAACTTTAGGTTGATTTTACACAATATAAATGATCATGATGAGAGTGCATTGTAGGATCAATTTCAATTTTATGAATTGAACCCTTGTTTGTGTAATTAATCTTCTAGCTTATGTGACTTGTAAATTGGTTTGTTTGGATACATGAACTTGTAATAAGAGACTAGTAGTATTATAAACACCTTTGAGTAGCTTGCTAGGCAAGGTGTATTGTCCCTTGGTCAAACCACTAGACAAACTAATTGATGGCTTTTGAATGATGATCAAAGACATGCCAAAAAATCATGCAATATGCCTAGTCATGTGCTACTATAAACATTTGATGCTAATATTTGTTACTTAAATCTAATATTTCGCTAGATGAAATTCCTTAGTGAATCCTAGATCGTGACAATCATAACGAATTAGGGCTTATCCTATTATACGACACCCTAGAGTATAATTTGAAATATTTTGTGCTCAAGTTAGTAGGTAGTGGCTAGTTGGAGGGAGAAAACATGAGCCCATTTTTTAAAATTGAATTTAAAATGTGCATCTGCCAAATAATTGAATGAAGGTGGAAAAAGGGATTTTAAATCATGTATAAACCCTTGGGATGTGGGAAGTCAAAATCGAGCAATGTTCAAGTAATTTTTCTAAAGTTTAAGTAGAAATGCATCACTTGTACAATAGTTATCCCACAAACGACAAGTTGGAATAAAGTGTGACTAAACCAAATGGGAAAATCATAAAGTATATCATTTTCACCATATTAAATTTTACCTCCATTTTGACTTGCATGTGAACTACTATGAACATGCATGTCAAAGTAAAATAAGTAGTCAACATGAAAATAAATGTTTTTACACTTATAAAATGATAGAGGTATAGATATTTATTTAAAACATTCTCTATGTTTCAATCAACACTTCATCTAAAACTTGTAAAAATAGAAAAGAATCCAATGAGTATCATTGAACAATCATTTGAAATAAGGGCACTAGCATAATTACTTAACAATGTCAACAATATCAAAGGAAGCTCAAAAAAAATAAAGTTAAGATGGACCAAGATGGCATGAATTCATAAATGTGTGACATGAATTTAATTACACAATCAACAAAGACGCGGGTGTAAGATCTCTTAATGGACCTGTTGAGGTGATTTGTATATATACAAACATAGATAAAAGCCACAAATGAAATCTTATCTCTTTTGAAATATTTTAAATTTTAAGGCATAATTTATTATCCTAAGGCTTTGATAGTCAGGCCAAGTGACATGCTAATATTGACTTAACATTCTTTGTAGATTATTAATGAGGGGACCTACACAATTTATTCGTATTTTACACATACATGAGTCTAGAATAAGATGAATTTCATATAGAATTTATAAATTTATTAGAATTTTATATATATTTATGAAGATGATCTTATAAGAAATGACAATTAACTTTCATCAATTCTTCTGAAACTATCAGAAAGATTTAATGAAAATAGAAAAAGTAAAGAGAAGGAAGAAAAGATGGGAGGATCTACGTTTTCAACACACAAATACACTTCAAAACGATGAATAGAAACCTTATGCCAATTTATTATTTTTTAGAATGATTCACAATTTATCCATATTAAGGAATGTATGGTATGATAACATCCCAGAAACATAAAACTTTTCAATACTTAGAAAACAGAAACATAAATGTCCAGTCTTATCTTATTCAATATAAGTTTTTATCCATACAAATTGAATCATATGCACAGGCAACTTGCAACTTTATTACAAGAAAAACTAACAGAGATGCAGTGATCCATAAAAGTAGTTTGTCTCATAGTTAGATAATAGAAACAGTATTCACATTGTTACCCACAAAAATGTAATGAACTGAAATAAATAAAGTTAAATCCAGTTTGGTAGGTGCAAAGATCATATTGGTGATTTGATTAGAATTGAGCTAGATACAGCTCCTTATATGGTATTCAAATGATCCACAATCTTTACAGTTTCCCTGCACTTGAATAAAAATTACAAATCCTGCATAAAAGAAGGGTATAATACCAACCCAAAGAAAGCATCAATCAATCCACAGCCATTGTTGTATTAGAAGTTCTCCTCCTCCTCAAATTATGTGAAACTACAGCACTGTTCAACAGAAGAGGGGTGAAAGTGATGACAGATCTGACAATACCCAAAATCCTCTCTGTTAAATCTATCAACTCCTCAAACTTAGACAGTGGTTTTCTGAGCACCACCATCATTGAAAACTTGAGCACCTCATTCACAAAACCCATTGCAAAAGAAGAAAAATGTAACACAAAAATGAATTGAGAGTATAAGAAAGTTGATCAGTCAATCTAAAGATTTGATTGTATTGCATGCATTGAAACAAAGTAAACCCAATAGGTAACCTGGGGTTATGAGGAGGAAATATAGAATGAGCACACGATGAGCTCATTGCCAGGCCGAGTGAGCAGTGAGTGTTATAAATGCTCAGTTTTTTTGGGTTTGAATGGCAGTTCTTCCAATTAAGACAAAACTCTATGTCGACATATTATACATCATGTATTCATATGATATCAATATATTGGTCGTTATCTATGGTTGGAATCGATAGTAGCACGGAAGCCATTTTTATATGTTAAAATATTTGACTTTATTATTCACCATGAAACTTGTCTAGAATGTTGTTTTTAGCGATGATTTTTAATCTGAATAAAAATAGTGTAAGTTTTTGGATTAAATTGTGTATATTTTTTGTTCGATGTTTTGAATCATATTTTCTTCTTGATGATGAATCAGTAAGTGTAATTTGAAACGTCGAACAAAAAATATACACAATTTAATCCAGAAGTATACACTATTCTTATTGATGGATAATACCAATGATTTTTAATCCATTTATTTTATTTATTTAAGAGGTTTCTTATTTCACTGTAAAATTATTTTATTTTCATGGATACGTGAATTTTAATTTTAGTTAAAAAATTGTCATTTATTATTTCTATAATTTTATTGTTTTGTTTTTACTTTAAAAATGTCTAAATAGATATTATATACTTACATGTTACTTTTTGAGAGTTTAATTTTATAGTGTTATAATTTTATTTTTTGAATATATATTAGTAGTCATGTTTTGGTTTTTATGTACACTGTAACGACATGAGACTTTGATGTCATTGTAGAAAGTTTGTCAATAATAATCAAATAACCTTTAGTACTATATTAAGTGGAAATTAATTAAATTGTAACAATAAATAACTTTATTTTATGATATAGGGAATTGAGATTGATATAGATAAATACATGTGATGATAAATATAAGGAGTTTAAATAATAAATAAAATGCATTTGGTTATAGATTTGATATTGATTTAACTATGAAGATGACATATAATGATTTATTAAATTGTCAAGATTCAAGGACTTATTTGATATTGAATTTTGAATAAGAAAGCTAATCATTCAAAACTTTAGGTTGATTTTAAACAAATAAAATGATCATGATGAGACTGCATTGTGGGAACAATTTCAATTTTATGAATTGACCCCTTGTATGTGCAATTAATCTTCTAGCTTATGTGACTTATAAATTGGTTTATTTGGATACATAAACTTGTAATTAGAGACTAGAAGTATTATAAACACCTTTGAGTAGGTTGCTAGGCAAGGTGTATTGTTACTTGGTCAAACCACTAGGAAAACTAATTGATGGATTTTGAGTGATGATCAAAGACATGCCAAGAAATCATGCAATATACCGAGTCATGTGCTACTATAAGCATTTGATGGTAAGTTTTGATACTTAAATCTAATATTTCGAGAGATGAAATTCTTTATTGAATCCTAGGTCATGACAATCATAATGAATTAGTGCTTATCTTATTATATGACACCATAGAATACAATTTGAAATATTTTATGCTCAAGTTAGTAGGTAGTGACTAGTTGGAGGGAGCAAACATGGACCTGATGTTTAAAATTGAATTTAAAATGTGCATCTACCAAAGAATTGAATGAGGGTGGAAAATAGGAAAAATTTTAAATCATATTTAAACCCTTGGAATGTGGGAAGTCAAAATCAAGCAATGTTCAACTATTTTTTTCTAAATTTTAAGTAGAAATACATCACATGTACAATAGTTATCCCAAAAAGAAAAAAAATGGATTAAAGTGTGACTAAACCAAATGGGAAAATTGCAAATTTATATAGTTTTCATCATATTAAATTTTACCTCCTTTTTGACTTGCACATGAACTACTATGAAGATGCATGTCAAAGTAAAATAAGTAGTCAACATGAAAGTAAATATTTTGACACTCATAAAATGATAGAGGTATAGATATTTATTTCAAACATTCTCTAAGTTTAAATCAACACTTCATCTAAAACTTGTAAAAATAGAAAAGAATCCAATGAGTAGCATCAAACAATCATTTGAAATATGGGCACTAGCATAATTACTTAACAAATGTCAACAATATCAAAGGAAGCTCAAAAAAAGAAAATATTAAGATGGACCAAGATTGCATAAATCCATAAATGTATGCCATGAATTTAATTGCATAATCAACAAAGAAGTAGGTGTAAGATCTCTTAATGGACCTGTTGAGGTGATTTGTATATACACACCGCATAGATAGAATCTACACATGAAATTTTATCTCTCTTGAAAGATTCTAAATTTTAAGACATAATTTATTATCCTAAGGCTTTGATAGTCAGGTCTTGACATGTTAATATTGACTCAAAGTTCATTGTAGGCTATTTAATGAGGGGACACACAATTTGTTCATATTTTACACATACAGGAGTCTAGGATAAGATGAATTTCATATAGAATTTATAAATTTACTAGAAATTCGTATATATATTTATGAAAATGATCTTCTAAGAAATGACAAATAACTTTGATCAATTCTTCTAAAACAATCTGAAAGATTTAATGAAAATAGAAAAGGTAAAGAGAAGGAAAAATAGGTAGGAGGATCTACATTTTCAACAACCTCGCATGAATACACTTCAAAATGATGTTTAGAAACCTTATACCAATTTATTATTTTTTAAAATGATTCACAACTACACATAAATGGTGCAAATCTTCAAAGGAAACTCATCAAATCAAGAAATAGATCAAAATAAACCCAAATCTTGGTGCAATAGTTTGATATTTCAAAAATGATAAGTATATACAGTAACTAATTTATAATTTGATATGACATATAGTTGGCCTCAAATCCATAATCTCTACAAGTGTATACAAGTAATATTACTGACTAAATGAAAGGAAACCATGAAGTAAACAAGAATTGGCAATTCTCATATTGCTTACATCTCACAATAATCAACAATTTCTAATCCCTTCAAAAAGATAATAATGGACCTTTTATAGACACAAGGTGACAAAGTTAGATACAAATCAATTGTCCAAATTACATCATAATCATGGATGTTTGAGATTCAAAATATTGGCATATTTGAAGAGTTTCAACTTCTTTATAGTTGGCATGATAGAATAGTATTCTAGAGTTGGAATCTTTGAGTTTGAATTGTAGCATATTCTATCCCAAATTCTCACCTATGATATAATAGTTATCGACATATTCTGTTAGCATCAAAATCTTTGGATAATCTTCAAAATAATTGGTGTCACCTGACACCAGAGAAGTAGGTGGTGAAATTTATGCAAGGTCAATTGGCACAAGGAATTTTGCAAAATAATATGGAAGCCAAAACTCACAAAAATTAACCTATAATCATCTTCTTCATTAATGTCGTCAATGATCTACATTGATTTCCCAAAGCAAGCTCTTTTATTTTATATGTTTTAAAAGAAATCAATGCTTTATTGATCTCATCCCTATTGAGGTTGTGAGACATTTTCCATAGGTACTTACATAGGTGCTCAATATCATAGCTATATCATCTCTCTTGCCTTTGGTATCTTTATGATATCCTTTTTAACAATCTTTCCTCCATAGCTTTATCAATTATACTTTCATTTTCAAGTTATGCAAAAATCATCCAAGGATTCAACAAAGTATTTCTTAAATAACCTCAATATGGCACCATCCCCTAGATTACTTGTCATACAATTTTGTTTAGTTAATATTTCAATAACGGCTAAATCTCTATATCTCAAATCTTCAACTTTATGCTTAAAATCTTTCATTATGTTATGACATTCTTGTACTAGATATTTTTCTAACTTCATTTGTTTGATCCAAGATTGAACTTCATCGATGGTCTCATTAATCAAAATAATCTCCTTAATAAACAAATTATCATCCAACTTCTTAAGGGCTAACAGACTTGATAATTTAATCTCGATCCGCTAGTCCAATCTATCAATACAATTATTTTTCAATTTAATAACTTTATCCTCCCAATGTGATGCCTCTTTCCATCTATTGGTAGTAGTTTGGAGTAACTCTTCTCCTTGGAATATCATCTTTTATATACAATTTTATGTTACATTGTTTGCATACTTCATCCTATCTAAGGATGATATTTCATCTTTAGATAATAAGATAGGGTTAGGTGATAGTTGCTCTACAATTTTGATAGGAACAACCAAATATTTGATATATTCTTGCATCTTTTTTATTTTTCCTTTTCAATCACTATTTCTTCATTTTATCTTTCTCCATCCTCACTACTACTACATCCGCATAGGCCTTTAACTCTGCAATTTCTTGTTCCCTTATGGAATTCATGAGGTTAATGGTTGATATTTGGTAGACAATAGATTTCATCTCACTTTTGTCCTTTTGAGAAATAGGTGTAACAACTTTCAAGCAATTATTAATCCAATTACATGTCTCTTGATGGTAAATATTACCCTAGATTTTATCTTTGGTTTTGGTACCTCTATCTATTGAATTAAACTTTTGAAATACAAAGGAGCTATTTCAACTTGTCTCTCTCTTTGGACCTCACCGATTAACCATGAAGGGGTATCAAGTTCTTGTTCTTCTAGTGGTTGTTGTTGCTTTTCAATATATTTTATTTTCTTCATTATCACTTGTGTTTTTCTCACCTGAATTATCATCCTTATTTTGTTGTTCCATGTGCACCTCTTCTATACTAACTTCATTAGTGACCTTTTCAATAGTTTGATTTACTACCATTTTTGTTATAACATTATCACTCGGTTGTCTTATTTCTCATTCAATATGAATTGGAGTATCAACTTATTTAATTATTTTTAGAGCCTCCTCAAAAATAGGATCTTCCCTTTTTAGTTCTTGAGTAGCAACGAGATTTTCTAAAACAATTTCTTAAAAACTAGAAATGGAACATCAATGTCTAAATTAATAATAGAAAACTAGAATCTTTATATACATTTTCCTCGATGATAGGATAAATTTATTTTCTTTCTTTCTCAATGATATTCCTTTAAGGAAGAGGATTTTGTTGCTTTGCATGTTTCAATGCTTTTTGTATTTGATACAAACTACCCATTGATTCCTTGTTTTTTCTATATCCTCTTCTTCTATATCTTGTGTTTATCTCTCTTATCTTTGTGCAAGATGGTCAGTTACTTCCTTGTTCTCTTGTTCTTATATTTATATTTATTTTTCAATATTATAATAGTGGGCATATATGGTGGGGACATGAATGCTTTCCTTTAGGATATGCTACTTGTGGAGGAGGTAGTAATCCTTGCAGTGCCTAGCTTATAGTTGGAATGATAAATTCAGATCGAGTTAAGGATACTAACCCAATATTTAATGCACTTGATGTCCCCATATGATTGAGCCTAGGTATGACACCTAGGGGTTGAGTAGAATTTTTTCTTGTTTGGGTGGTTGTCATAGTTAATCCTATATCTAGAGGGATCTCTCTAGCAATGTCCTCTTTAGATTGGACTATCTTTGCCTCTTAAATCTTCTTGTTCTTGATGAAGAAGTCACAAAAACCATCATCCTTAATAGATTTATCCTTTCTTTTCTTTTGGTTTTCTTTGTTGTATGTGATGAAAATTCCTTTTACTTTTAATTCTTGAGTGAACGGTTTCAGCCACATTTGACTAACATCTAATATATTTGTAGTCAGCTAATTAATAGAAGACTCCTCAAGCATAGAACAATTAGGATTTATAATAGGTTAATCCAAAAACATACTCATTCCATAGCTCAGATGCAACACCCTATCACCATCTTCCCTTATCTACAATGGTACTATGATTACACATTAGCTTCATTTGATTCAATATCAATATTTAATGTGGTATTTTCCTTACTTCATGATTATTAAGGAATTTTACCCAAATATCATTGAAATATGGGGTACATGTTTCCTAGATGACGCAACCCATTTCTCCAACCTTCTTACAAGATCATAGTTGGGTCTTACATGGTCATACAGCTACAAATTAAGAAATTGTAACTCTTCTTATGAAGCCTTTGAACAAATTAAGTTAAAGATATCAAGTTTCCACAATCCATCTTATTATTTAAGTATGATTTTTGCAGTCGACTGTGTTGTTTTTGTCATCAATGTTTCGAATCACACTATGTGATCCATCATCAGGATTAAGCGTTTGCAAAAATTAAGTTGCTATAGTCATACCATCCTATGGGTGATCCCACAATAGTGGTTTACAATTTTTGGCCAAACTGGACACTTAAATTATTTTTTTAAACTAAATTTTCACATTCATGCACCTATAGCAGCTAAACCGTGAGGAATTTGAAGATGATGCAAACTAGAGTCTTGCCAAAAAAATTTCATAGATTCTAAAATATTTTTTCAAAATTTTTGGAATTAGATTGCCCTTCTTTTTCCATCTCCCACAAAAACTGATTTTTTTTAGAAAACAACATTTTTGAAAAGTGACGCACACCGTATAACGCATTACTTTTTTTCCATGAAGGATGAAATGCTAATTCTTTCAAATTTAGATTTGTAACTCTGATATATAGTGCTTCCACTTGGTTAGATAGTTTTTTATTGAATATTTTTTCTTTAATCAAGTTTTGAAGTCAAACCAATTACAATTCAGACATAGTGCCACCATATAACACATAAATTTTTTTGTATATATCGAAATTCAAATTTTTTTTGTTGGATTAAGGACTTCAATATCTGGTGCACTCATATTTTTCAAAAAAAAAAATTGATAATCTGTTATTTTTCCACATGTGCAAAATAGAGACCTTCATTTTCGATGAAAAACCTATGTTTAATAAAACTAAAAACACAAATACATAATAAAACCAAAACATATTAAATAATATTTGTTGGATAGCTCATTCTAAGGACTACCTTATTCGAGTTGGGTTTGTGAAGATTCCTCCATTTTCATCCTCAACCCAAGCTCCGAAGCATAAAAAATTAGATTTTTTTTGTGTCTCAAGAGAGGGATGAGGGGTAAGGGGGGTTTGAATGAACCCCTAGGGGTTCAAGCGAACCCCCCTTCCATAAGGGGTTTTCTTTGATTTTTGGGTGGGAAAGCATCAAATGGGTTCGCTCGAACCCTGATTAAGGCGAACCCCTTATGGGTTCAATCGAACCAGTAGGTTCGTACAAACCCCTAAAATCATGTTTTTTTCCATGGGGTCATTTTTTGTGAGTTTTCCTTCCTCACTTGAATTGTAAACCACTATTGTGGCTTCACCCCTATATTAATAGGAAATTTGGTTCCCAATCTATTATTTTCCTCTAGAAGATCATGTGATACTATCAACTACCTAGGAATCTCAAGTGTAATTACTTTATCTATTGGGCACCTAGGTAATTTGAAAGATTTCTTTGAAAATCCTTCCATCTTGATGTAATTAAACCTCGTGAATTGGATATATCACTTTCCCTTAGTTTCTATTACACTTTGTGCATTTATAAATAGCGTCCTTTTGGTCTTATCCTTATATACTATGTACCAACTATATTCTGAAAACATTATTCACCCTTCTATAATACTTGATCAATTATTTATGCTCCAATTGGGGATGGTACTTGTAGACCAAATATTTGATAAGCCTATTTCCCATGGTACCTACTCTTTGCAACCTATGAAATTTGACATTATTACAAGTGATAGATCAAATAAGAGGTCGTGTACAACTTGTGAGTTTTCCCAAAACTTGTTATTCGTGCATGTAGGGAATCACTAATTTAAATTTTGACTAGTGTATCATATATTATCTAGCCAAGATGGCTTCCACAGATGCATACATCCATGTTTCAAAGATAGCAGCACTTAAAATTCCAACAACCCTACTCAACAGAGTCACTATATCCCCAATTCCATTACAAAAATCACTTTTGTAAAATTCTTTTGGGATTTTTGATATGAAATTATTGGTTCTAGTCATCCATTTCACATTAATTATAGCAAGGTAGAAAGAAATTTTGGAAGTACTTTGGATTCCTTCTATACTTAACTCTATAAAAACTCTACCTTCAGCAATGACTTGTCATTTTCTTTGTCATAACTCTAGATACACTCTAATACTAGCTCTAGTCTTTTTGTTGACACCAGAAAGGAAATAGCCTTATCCAATCCATTTAGTACAATCTTATTGGCCCACAGAGTGACATTGTCAATAGTTATCCTTTGATGAAAATTATGCATGCTAGCATGCCCTGAATTTGTATCTATAAGGTGTCCATACTTAGGAGTACAATCTAGAAAGGTGAAGATATCCCCATAAATTCAAACTTCATCTCTTTCATTTGTTTTATGACTTAGATTACAAGATAAGGATTCCAAAATTATCTAAGTTTGTTCTTAGGGTTTGATTACAAGTGTTTTTTTTTCACAATTTTACAAGGTGCTTATGGTTCCCCCTCAAGATACTCCACGAAATGGTGGAATCCTCCTAAAATGCACCATGTGGAACTCATATGGTCTTCTTAAGGGATGACATGTAGTAATGAGGGATGCTCAATGTGCCACGTGTCACCATTTTTCTGGCTCTGCAACCAACTTTTTCCTTTAATAATAAACCCTCCATGGAATTATGGAATCCAATAAAAAAAGTGACACCTATCAACATTTTATTGGTTTTGTGGAGCATTTCTTCAATAAGATATTTATGAAGAAAGGAGCAATGGGGTCCACATGTTGGGCATGAGGAACATAAAGGGCCTTAATAACACATGCTCCCTTTAAAACAACTTATCATCTACTAGGGAACGAAGGGTAATGAGATTAATAAAGTATAAAGGTGTAGACTTTAGACCTTAGGTATTCAATAATTTATTTTAAGGCAATGGGTCTTATGTGGTAAACTAAGTATGAGGGGTCTATGGAAACCTTTGGATCATGAGACTTTTTGGCTAAGAAAGTTCATCAGAAATTTACAAGGTTTCCACAACCTCTTCAAGCCCCAACTTTAGTTTCGAAACCTTCCTTTTTGGCCAATTCTCTAAGTTTTTAACTTAGAAAATTTAAAGAAAAGGTTTATTTGGGTGTCTAATAGGTTTTGAGAACCTTGTCAAACTTTGGCGTGGTTGCCACAACCATGTCCTGCCCTAACAATCTTCTTCTTTTATTTTCCCTTGTCTTCTTTTCTTTTATTTTCTTCTCCTTCCTTTGGTTTTGAAACCCTTATTGGGTTCTAACAAGGTTGTCGCAACCTTGTGAACTCCCAACAATAGTTTTAAAACTCATTTTTTTGGTCAAAACTTGTGTATCCTACTTTGCAACTTACAAAAGGCAATAGTTATGGCGGTGCTTCGCATGGTTCTGGGAACCTCATCAGGACCTAGTGGTGGTTCGAAAACCTCCTCACATCTTTGACAAGGCTCCCAATTGGATTTTCCACATGTGTAAAATTGATGGTCCTTAAGTGGTTTCGCAAGTCCGTGGGCATATCAAGACATACCCACTTTATGATTGTGGAACTGCGGAAGTTTGACACATGGCATCGGCTTATTGCAACATGATCTCCCTTTATAGCATAATTTTATGGAGCGAGTACATTGAGAAAATACACGGTAAGTTGGGATGCACAAAATAGGGGACATGTACTTGTCCCTAATTATAGCACTTTTCTCCTTCACAGCATGTTTCTTTATAAGGAGCGCATAGTGAAAAGGTGTTGAGGTGTGATGACACCAATGGACAGGTGGTGATTTTTCATTACAACGTGTGGTTCATGTGGAATGAATTTTTGAGCCATCAGTGCATAAGGAGATTACACTCAACGATATTCAAAGAGATAGTGACACGTGTATGTCCCAGATTTTAGTGTGAAGCTTCTTCACGAGCAATTTCGTGAATTCAACACGAGGCTAAAGTGTGCTCAGAAAGACAATGTATGAGTGGGACACGTGTTAGCTCTAGCACCCAATACATAGAGCCTTTACAACTCATTTTCACAAAATGAATGAAATGAAATGAAATATTTTAATAGCATCCATGAGGCCACAGTAGCCTATGGGACCCAAGAACAACACAAGACAACCAGTGAAAATAAAAGACCCTAAACAATTTGGGATCTTCGCTCGAGGTCCGCCCTATAGCAGTTAATTTTGATGATGTAGTTTGTCGATTTGACCAGTTGACCTTTCCTCTTCAAAAAAGGTATTTAAGTTATCGACTTGTAAGGTGTCCTCATAACTAGCCCGAATATCTTTATACATTGAGCACTCCATAACAAAGTGTCATTATGTCTCCACCACTCCCATGTTACAAAATTGACATATTTTGTTTTCCCACTCTTCTTTAGGAACCTTCCATCTGCACGTCTCACATCTAAGACAATGTGAGCTAGTACGAAGTTGAGTTATCAACATCTTTTCTCTCCATCTAATATTTTCTCCTATATAGGCCTTTTCTTCATGGTCCCCCTTGGGATTAAATTATTTGATAGAGTAATCTTTTTTTCGCCCTGATTGTTTTGTCCATATATAGAATCTTTGAATTTTTGCTTCACATATTTTTTTATTTCTTCATTTGTACTTGGACAATCATGCATATTTACACCCCACTTTTCCATCCATTTTTTGTTTTGTTTCATCCATGTATTATTTCTTCTATCTAGCTCCTCTTCTACAATTAGCTTAGGCCATCGATGGTTCTCTATATTTTGGACCTTCTGTAGGTAACTTAGTAACTGAATCATCGTTGAAGCTTCCAAGGGGAAGGTGCATGTCTCTGCCAATAAAATCTCATAAGGTATTGCAATTTTGAGTTTAAAGTTGTTAACAATTAGATGCTTTTGAATTCTTTCCACTTGCCTCCATTTCTAATCTGACATGTTGTTGCCCCAAATTTCACACCCATATAGAACCACTAGGGTCACAAGTAAGCCAAACAACATTCTCTTGGTTTTCTAATCCCATAATTCAGCATTTCTACGTCTATTTTGTAAAGAGTAAAGGGCTTTCCTACCCCCTTGGATTCTTTTTTCTCTACAAGTTTCCCAACTAAGTCTGTAGTGAAAATCCAAACCAAGGTATTTTTATTCATTCATGATTTCCAATGGCTTTCCTTTAAATATAAAGTTAATTTGTTGCTTTTTCCTTCGCAGAGAGATCATTATTTTAGTTTTACTAGTATTCATTTGCATCTCAACTTCCTTACAAAAGTATTCATCAATTTTATTACATATTTGGCCAGTTGAATACCTTCCCCACCAACTTTGTCTATCCACTCTTCTAGCTTGTCAATGTAAAGCCTAAATAACGTTAGGGAAAGTGGAAAGCCTTGCTTGACTCCAATGTCACTGCCAAAGCACTCAGACACACCTTCATTGGTTCTGATTTTAGCTCTGACCTGCTCATACAGCCTATGAACAACCACTCTAAGCACCTTTGGCACTCCCAATTCCTCCATTCTATTCCACGACTTGTCACATGGCACTATGTCAAAGGATTTTCTAAAGTATACAAAGCAGCAAAAGGCCTCCTCCCCTTGAATGTTCCATATTTTTTCAATCAAAAATATGAGAGTAATACCATGATCAATAGTGGAATGTTTCGATCTAAAACCAGCTTGACCCTTTGCTCTTTTTCCCTCTTTGTCAGCCCAACTACTAATTTTGCACTCAATCATGCTTCCAAAAAAAATTCCAAGAAGCATATTAATCATAATAGTGCGATAGTTTGATGGGTTATTGGTGTCCCCACTTTTGTATAAAGGAATAACAACACTAGTTTTCCACCCTTGCAAGAAGCCCTCTTGAATAACCCTGTTGAAGATGTCCTTGATGTAAGGTGCAAGAACCTCAATACCCCATTTTAAGTATTTTGCTTGCAGCCCATCAATATCTTGCGCTTTCCCCCAGCCAACCCTTTTATGCCTTGATTGATATCTTCGATGGTGAAAATTTCAGTGGTAGCTTTGATTGTTGGAGGTCCATGTTTATCTTGTTCCCTCTTATACAATAAATTTGCATATTCCAACCATTGAGAGCTTGTGATATTTTTTTCCACCTACTTTCTTTTTTGTTGTAGCTCCTTCCAAAATTTCTTGGGGTTGTTATTTCCAAAGGCAATCAATTGTAGCCTTCTTGTGCTAACATATTTTTCTTTTTTATTTTGTATCATCCTTTTGTAATCTTTCTTGTTTTATGTAGTCCTTCGACCCTCACAAAGTTTTCTTTTTGTTATCTTGCACTCTTCATCGAACCATGGGTTTGTTAGGAAAGTAGTTGTAATTGTCTTCTTAGGCCTATCCCTCTTACACTCATCCAAAGCCTTGTGAAAAAATGGGATCAGCATGCTCTTATTTATAGTGTGATCCCATGCTAGTTAAATTCCTTTCATAATCCCTGAAAATCCTTTTGAGGGCAGCCTTGAAGACTTCTTGATTGTCTTGGTTCATGATGATTCTACCTTGTGGAGGCACTTTCTTTTTGCTGATATGAATCTTCCCTCCTTGGTGCAAGTCAATGTGGGTGTCCAGATTTACATATATTGGATTATGGTATGATTTCAGCTCTAAAGGACACTTTCCAATCACTAGCTCCTTTATCTTTGACGTGTAAACATGCAAGAAAATGACATAATCAATCACACTTTTCCCATTGTATGTTTTGCAGGTGATGTTGCTCGAGTTCGGCTATGTCCTCATACCATTGAAAATGACCAAGTTGAATAAATTGTATAGCCCCAACAACTCAGCCTCGTAGTGCGTGACATTGTGCTTACTATCTTGGGAGTTCCTTTCCCATAGATATTGGTCCTCTTCCTCCAACCATAGCATATCAGCTTTCTCCTTTTCCTTTCTTTTCAAGTTGAGAGCTTGTATGTTTGATGACCTTGCGTTAAAATACCCTATTAAAATAACCTCTCCCATGCCATTATAGACTGAAATGTCTTTTTTTAGTGCAACAAAAGGATCCTCATGGTCTAGGTTCCTTTTCTTGTAATATTTGGAGCCTTTTGGGGTGAAATAGCAGGCTTCCACTCTTATGATAGTCTAATTTTCAGTTATTTTAAACCATACATACTTTTCTTTAGTCTTCTTTCTCAACTTGAACTCTATTGTACCATGTTTCTTTGATTAGGACGACAACTCCACCATGCCCTTTGCCACTATTTGTTCTCTCATTCCAAATGGAAGCTTTTTTATATCCTTCAAAATCAAGAATCTTGCAACCATCATCCTCATGAGTCTCCGTAAGAATGATGATGTCCTTTCCTTCTGCAATGGGCCCTAAACCAGGTCCTCTTCTCCACAAGTAACCTCTACAATTCCAACTTACCATTGACAACTAATCCTGCGGGGGGCCGAGTTCCTATTTTTGGTGTGTAATTTTGTCACTAACTTGAGCTTTTCCATTTTGTAACCAAGCCCATTTTCCTCCATTCCTTGCTACCTTTACTTTTTCCCACTCTTTATGCCTTTCTTCTTGTTGTTCTATTGTTAATTCCTCGTCATAGTATATTTGAGTACCTTTAAGGAACTTCTTGTTCCTTAGTAGCCTATTCTTATCTTCAATGCTCACCAAAGTGACCCTTACATGCCTACTCTTTCCATCTTTCACCCATTTCCCAATTTTGTTTGCTTGTTGAATGACTCCCGTCCATTGTAAATCATCCCTAAGAAAATCCTTTGTGAGCTCTTTTGTGGTTCATTTTCACCATAGTCCTTTAGACCTTTAACAATGAAATTCATAGCCCTGACATTTATGTCATTCTCTTCTCTTATCTTCCTTTGAAATTTCTTTTCTATGAGGTCCCTTTGTGTGCTCGAAGGACCTTTCACTACTTGAGCCTAGCTTTTATTCTCCTCTAATTGATCCCTTAGCTAGTTTTCTTTTAACTTCACTTTGTCTAAAACTGATTGTATCTCTTTTATCTATGAGTTGTTGCTTTCATCTATCTCTTTTTATATGCTTTTTTTGTTGCGCCACTTTGAGCTAGATCTTGCCTTATCAAAATCAATTCTTTCTCTCCTTTTGACATGGAGATTTGAAGTTTACTTATTTCTTCTTTGAGAATTTTGTTCTCCCTTGATAATTGCCAAGTAGCCTCCATGAACTCCTTCATTTTAGTGTCTTCATAGAGCCCCATTACTTCTAATGATTGGAGCCTCTTTTTCATGGCCATTAGCTCATTGACATGCAATTCAGAGGACCACATTAGTGGTGTTGTGTTGGGACTATACGAATCAAAAGGTTTACTCTCACCCCATTCTACCTTGCCTGCTGAAATATTTACCTCTTCACATTGGTTCATGACTGATATTGGGTGAGAAGTTGGGTACACTTTTTCTTTTCCTTCAAATTCCACTTTTTGTACTTGCTAGGTTTTAATAGTGTTTGATAAGCACATATGCTCTATCCTTGGTATAATTATAGCAAATTTCCCTTTCTTTGCAAACTTTACCTTTTGATTTTTCCTATGTTTTAAAATCCCCTTGTACTATTTTTCATTTGAAAACACACACCCCTCCCCTGTGTTTGACTTGTTATATTATGGATAGCCCATCACACATGTTCCCCATGTGTTATTTGTTGTCCCTGAGAGGGGGTTGGGAAATAGTGCCGCAACTAAGGGCTCCCTTGGGAGGTGAGTTGGGGATTTAAAAGGGATTAGATCAAAACTCCTCGGATCTAAAAATCTAGACATAGTCTCCTGAGGCTGTGTCTCACCATTTATGCTTTTGAATGCTTCACTAGCTATTGTGTTGCCTTCCACTGCCTCACCTATTATTGACTGCTTTGTTATTTTGTTAGACTCTATTGACAAAGTAATCTTGTTTGATTCCCCCAATATTTTAACCTACTTTGGTATACAAATAGCATCAATTGACCTGACACCCATGTCCACTACCCCTGAATCTGCCATACCACCCTTGTTTTCATTGTGCTCATTCATTATAAAACCTTTAAGATTGGCATGTGAATAGGGAAAAGGCTACCCCTTATTTTTTAAGTATGTTTGTGCTTGTTGTGGAAAATATTTTGCATTGATGCTAGATGGGAAAAAGAGACAAAGAAACTGAATAAAAAAATAGAGGTGGGGCACACCTGTTCTTGCTACTATGACGCCTTTTGAAGAAGCTGTGTTGATTTCTCTTGTTTGAAAAAGTTCCCTAGGCCCACGGTCGCTCCTTTTTGCTCAACCTTTGTGCCTATCCTCGCACTTCTGCAAACCCTTATCGTTTTTACCACAAACTCCCAAACCCTTATCGTTTCCGCAAAAAATCCCCAAAAGCATCGACAAGCCCACATAGTAAGTGATGAATCTGCTCCAAGCCAGCTTTGAGCCCTCTGCAGCCTCCATGCTAGTGTCGAATATGCAACCTTCCAGCAAATTGTAGTTGCTCATAGTGTCAAATCCCCCCTGCAACCTCCACACAAGTTTCAATTCCCAAAAGAGTATTTTTCATACCAGAGCTCATCTTATTTGAAGGCACCCAAATCAAAAACTAATAGGTAATTCAAATGGAAAATGCAATGAACCCAAAATATGCACTAGTCATTGATCTTATTTGAAGGCACCCAAATAAAAAACTAACATTCAAATATTCAAGCAACTGTGATGGTGACTTACAAGGAATTGTTTCAACTACTTTCACCGGGCCTGAGAACCAACTTCCTCCATGATTCACAGTGGAATCAACTAATGGTTCTCTACAGGTGTTTGCAGATATGTGATTTTCAAGAGGTTCTATCCCTTTGGTTGCAGAAGAGTTAATGCTTCCAATCTGATTGTTCTACATGTATGAGATCCTAATATGATTGAGATTAGATATTGTAACCTAATTAGATATTATTCTTACCATGTGTAAACCCTAGTTGGGTTAGGGTTTGTACTCAATCAATTTTTGAGTTATTCCTAAACTATAAAGGCAAGTTTTATTGTTTTTCTTAGGTTTCTAAGGTTAGTTCTCCTTTTTAGGGTTCTATGTATTGATAAGGTGGGTGTTATACATGCAAAAAATTGTTGAGTGTTAATGGTGAAGGCCTGTTTTTATTAGTCATTACTTGGCATTGCCTTTGTATCTTGTAAATGTGGAATATATGAATAGATATTGTTATGCTATTGTCTCCATCTCAAAAATGTAATTTATTTTGAATCTAAATAATAAGGTTATTGAGATTCTTCAAATACATTTGTTGTTTGAACTATTTATCTATTTTCTTATCATTCAAGGAGTGATGTAAATGCTTGCAGAAGGTAGTGAAGATATTATTCTTTTAGATGGATTTGTAAGTAGAGTTGCATAGCAGGCTTGTGTAGGTCAGGTTATCACAAGGTGATAGTCTATTCAGAAGACCTCTAAGATATGTTTGGTTTTTTCATCATAAAATGCATCATATGACTTTGTAGCCCAAGGCAGGCACTGATCATAGCTTTCCTCACCCATCCTTAGAAACAAACTTTTTATTCATGTAACCCTTTCCCTACTTTATTAGTTTTAGGTTTGCTTTTTGTTTTGCTTCATACCTGAACTTAAATGAGAACAAGGGGTGTAACTAGTCCTACAAGCCCTTTTCATTCATGTGAAGCTTATATGTTAGATGATGTGATAAAATCACAGCTGCATGTGTGCATCCAATTTCATATATGGATACCCACCTAGGTCCTGCGGAGTGATGAAGCCTTCTGAGGACTTCATATATTTTGCAATATTAACACTTGATACTTTATATTTGGCTTAGAAACTTGTGATATTATCTTTTATTTACCTCATATATGAACTTAATTATGCATAAGAACTTAGAATATAACTATTTTATATGAATGCTTATTTTTGTTAAATGCATGATTAAAATGGTATTTAATGTGTGACTATTTCATGATTATATGTGTTGAATGTGTAATTGGAAGAGGAATTTACTTATCAAAATCAAATGCTAACCATTTTCATTCAAAATATGATTGGCGTCTAACCTTTTATAGCTCAGCATCATCGGCCAAGTTATCTGTCAACTGAGCAGCAGTTCCAACTAAGTACATGTTCCAGCTCCTGAGTTCTATTGACGTCATTTGAAGATAGTTGCAAGATCTTCATGACTTTTCCCCTACGCTCCAAGATATTTTTAATAGATTGGAGCTTGTTTAGTTTCTCACATTTTCCATGTTTTCAAATAAGAGATGGATATATGTATCTAATCTCGTGATTAGTTTGACATTAGATGATCTTAGGTTTTGCTTTCAAGTTTTTCTTAGTTTTCAATTACCAGTTGAACAATCTGTAAATCACCCCTCTTTGGGCACATTTGATGAAAATAAAAAGAAGTTGATCCAAATTCTCTTTTGGATCCCTCTAGAGGCATAGCAAGGACCGCTCTACTGAAGGAAGGTGATCCTGTTTAGTTTATACTTGATCTTCATTCATTTAAAATTTCATCTTTTGTTCTTAGAATAGCTTGCAAGTTGAATGATAGAATAAATCCCAAATTTAACATTACAATATTAGATCAATTACTATGTTAATTAATTTCATTCTTAGATCAATTACTTTGTTAATTAATTGCATTCTTAGATCGATTATTGTGTTAATTAAATAGATAAGGTTCTTTAGTTTGTAGTTAGATTGCAAATCAGACAGTTAATTTAGCATTGATAGATGATTACGTTATTGATGGAATATGTGTTGGGAATAGGATGCCATTTAATTGCAATCCTAAACATATTTCATGTATCTCCTAAGTCCTTGGAAAGTGTTCCCCAACACTAGGATTCGAAAGAGATTAAATTTGAATGAAATGAGCATGTAAATTGACATTTTTGATTATTCCTAAATGATAGGAACATGTGGGGACGTCCAAGAAGAGCTCCTACAAGATAGGATCACATGGGGCACCCACATGGAAGGTAGAACCCACCTTGCTTCATTCAACTATTTGGAGGATTGATAACACTTTGTAATGCATGTTTTGATCCTACAAATTAGGGATTGATATTTACATGAGTGGAGTGGAACTATTAGTTCAGTATGAGTTCAATTCAGTTCGGTTCAGTTCAGTTTAGTTCAGTTATGGTTCAGTTATCTTCAGTTGCATGTAATTATTTTGAGTTGAATGCTAGTTGACTTGAGTTGACTTTAGTTGCATGACTAATGACTTCAATTGCATGACAAATAATAGGTGGATACTTTCAGTTAAGTGGGGATGATCAATCATGCATAATGTTTGCATGAATTGGTGGAGAGATATGTTTCAGCTAACTAAGATTGACTTGGGACCACCTTGGGCACCCAAGTTGGCATCTTTTGGTTAACACCTTTTGCATGAGAAGATATTTACAAGGCTCAATCAAGTGGGCCCATTCTTGGGCGCCAACTTTGAGGTGAAATTTGCAAGATATTTTCTTGACCAAAGTTCAATTAAGTGTTCAGTTTGGGACGCCTAAATTGAGGAAGACTTTGGTTTGACTTCAGATTACATGGTGGAATTCTACTTGCCCAATCTAGGCATAGATTTTTGTGAGGAGCTTTATTCTCTTCTATTGTACAACTCTTATGAGTTTTACACACTCACATTATTGTCTATTAATTGCAGCAAGTGGATGAGAGATTATTGCAGGTTGTGAAGAAGGATTGTTGAAGGAAAGGAAGCATATCAATCAAGGATTGATATAGTATTATTGTAATCTTGTTCTAAGGTTAAATAATACAAGCACTATTGATTCTAATGGATTTTTTTCCTAAAAGAGTTTCTCCATGTATATGTTGTCACTTCTATCTTCTTGTCTCATTCTTCTACAATCTTTTGTCTCTTTCTAAAATTGATAAAATTGATTTAAACAAATTAATCATACACAAAGAATTGTGACAAAGAACACTTAATTAGATCTAAAATCTCATAGATTTACAAGTTTTAAGCTACAATATTACCTTCATTTTCAACATTTGGTATCATAGCTAATGGTTGGTTAGGGTTTGGGACGCCTTTCTCTTAAAAGTTTGAAGGTTTTTTGGCTTTAGTAGGAGCTTTTACTATTGTGTTATTGCAGATTTGTAAAAGAAGTGTGTTACAATGAGTTCTACTCCTCGTTTAGATATTGAAAGATTCAATGGATCTAGTTATGAGATGTGGAAACTAAAAATGGAGTTGTATGTAAGATTTAATACATGTATTTGGGCTGATGGCTATAAGACCTGGTATGGCTTGCTCAATCCATGAAAGGAAAGGCCTAATAAGAGAGGAGTTCTCCCAAGTGGTAAGGGGTGGATTGTTGGGTTAAACTAGTTATTGGGTTAGAGTTAGTGGATTAACCTTTAGTGGTCTTTAGCACATGGTTTTGTGCTAGTTGTATTGGTCCATGGTTTTGGAGCTCATGGTTTTGAGCCCATGGTTTTGCATGTATGGAAGTCTATACAATGGCTTCATGACTCCATTGTAACTGTAGTTGGTAGTTTGATGTATGCGATGCTCTGTTCAAGACCAAATATAGCCCAAGTAGTGGGAGTTCTTAGTAGGTTTATGTCTAACCTTGGTAAAGAACATTGGACTTATGTTAAGAGGGTGTTTAGATATTTATGAGGTACTTTTAATTATTGTTTGGTTTATCATGGTGCTAATGATATTGATATTATGCATAGATCATTGGACATATAGGGTTTTTGTTGATTCAGATTGGGTAGGAGACCTAGACAATCGGAGGTCAACAATTGGCTATGTGTTTACTTTGTTTGGAGCTATAGTTAGTTGGATGAGTAAGAGGCAGCCCACAGTTGCTATGTCCACCACAGAAGTAGAGTACATGGCTAGTACACATGCCTCTAAAGAGGCAGTTTGGTTACAGAGACATGGGAAAGGTATTGGTTTTAATTGCAAGCAAATTAGACTTGAATGTGATAGTCAGAGTGCTATTTGTTTAGCCAAAAATCCTATGTATCATGCTTGTACTAAGCATGTTGATGTTCAGTATCACTTTGTGTGATAAATGGTCGATATTGGGAAGGTATTGATTGAGAAAGTTGACACTTTGATCAATGTTGCAGATTATCTTATGAAACCAGTTTCTACATATAAGTTCTCTTGGTACAGGAAGGCCATTGGCCTTGAGTCCTATACTTGATTTATAATAATGATTCCTTGTTTATAATAATTTCAATGTATAATGTCAAGTAGGAGAATTTTTGGAATAGGAATCCATTTAATTGCAATCCTAAACATATTTCATGTATCTCCTAAGTCCTTGGAAAGTGTTCCCCAACACTAGGATTAGAAAGAGATTAAATTTTGATGTAGAGCATCTATCAACAACATCAACTCTTAAGGGAACTTCAGTCCCAAACACAATCAGGGGAAGATCAAATTGGACAAGAAACATTGATTCACTAACTCTCGTCAAAATCACTTATCTACTCATCAAAACCCCCAATTTTCCCTAACCATTCACAAGGCTATCATTCATCCATTTCTCAAATTAGTAGACCACATCATTCCCAGACAAAAATTCATCTTTACCATCATCAAATCATTTGTAACAAAATAAACCTAATCAAACAAATAGAACCATTCATTTCTTTGAAACTATTCATTCTTTCAACTTGCCTCATTAGGGCAATGGGCAGACAACCTTCATAACTGACTTCCAAGCCTTTGTCAAACCATTCAATATCATTACTTTTCAGGAACAAACCATCTGGACCACCATGCAACTATGTCATATCAAAATTTGTTCTTAAAACACTATTTTACTCTTCATTCCTCAAGGAAAAGTAACCACCATCAATTATCCATGCTACAAGCATTCCTTCAGATCTCCAAGGAAATGTATTAACTAATCAACAACAAACATCTATATCACTATGAACACCATTATTACAATTGAAATAGACCAAATATTTGTTCACATATCATTGTTCAAGCAATCCCTCTATTTTTAGCAGACAAACCATCATTTCCTTTGTAGGTCACCAAAACCCTTAATCGGTCATTTCCATTCATTTTGTATATCCACATTCCCAATGTTCATTCAAGAGCCTTTTTTAACACATCATAACATATCAAAAGTTCTCAATAGCTTTTCATAAAGAAATTACTAGGATTTAATCATTTTTAAGGGTTGAAAAGCTTAAATACACACTGATCTATTAAACCCTTGTTTGTAGGCTGAAAAACACAAAAACAGTGAGGGTTTATTGAATAAGACACTTGAAAACCTTAAATACTCCTACCACCACTTGAAACATGCCTTATTATGTCTACCAAGGCCTCTTAAATCATCCCCAAGCTGTTGCATGTGCTAATTCTTCATTACCCTTCTTGTAACCTCCATTCTTAAGTGGAAAAACCCAAAATTTAGCTTTGTATCAACAACAAAACTCCATATTCTTGTTACCCCTACAACCACACACTCCATAAAATTGAAAATACATCAAAAAAATTCATTCCACTGACCCACTAACCCTACATCAGTGGAATGGCCATTAGTTTCTTAATGGACTCTTAAACCCACATTTGAAGAACACAGACCGAGGCTCAAATAATTAGCCTCTAACTCTTTATTCTCGAAAAGAACAACCTCTTACTCTCCTAAATTAAATTTAGCTTCTTCCTTGATGAAAAAACAAACAAAAACCAAGCCTATGAATTGCTTTAACCAACTATACAAAACTGAAACAAGAATGGAAAGTTCGTAAAACTGAAACAGGGGTATTTTATTGATTATTTTGTCCAAGAATTTAAAAATATCTCTTTCTTTCAGCATTTTTCAAGGATTTTAAAGATGTTTCCTATTCAACAACTGACTTTTCAACTTCTCCATTGGTTGAAACCTCCTAAACTACCTCTTGACTCTTCACATTCCTTGTGACTCTTTATTGTATTTTTTCCAATTTCTTGCCTTTTTTTGCAACTCTTTTGACATTTTGAAAACGTACATTATTGACCAACTCAAACCTATTAGGGACTTTGATACATTAAACATGACCTTCACATGACCTTGATTCATGGTTTTACAATTGAAAATTACAAAGTTGCCAATTATGGCATTTAATGAGCAAGGTGCTCCTACACCAAATTTGAATGAAATGAACATGTAAATTGACATTTTTGATTATTCCTAAATCATAGGAACATGTGGGGACGTCCAAGAAGAGTTCCTACAAGATAGGAGCACATGGGGCACCCACATGGAAGGTGGAACCCATCTTACTTTAGTTAACTATTTGGAGGATTGATAACACTTCGTAATGAATGTTTTGATCCTACAAATTAGGGATTGATATTTACATGAGTGGAGTGGCACTATTAGTTCAGTGTCAATTTAGTATTAGTTTAGTTTAGTTTAGTTTAGTATAGTTCAGTTTAGTTCAGTTCAGTTCAGTTCAATTCAGTTCAGTTCAATTCAATTTAGTTCGGTTATGGTTTAGTTATCTTCAGTTGCATGTAGTTATTTTGAGTTGAATGCTAGTTGACTTGAGTTGATTTGAGTTGCATGACTAATGACTACAGTTGCATGATAGATAACGGGTGGATACTTTTAGTTAAGTGGGGATGATCAATCATGCATAATGTTTGCATGAATTGGTGGAGAGATATGTTTCAGTTAGCTAAGATTGACTTGGGACCACCTTGGGTGCCCAAGTTGGCATCTTTCAGTTAACACATTTTGCATGAGAAGATATTTACAAGGCTCAATCAAGTGGGCACATTCTTGGGTGCCAACTTTGAGGTGAAGTTTGCAAGATATTTTCTTGACCAAAGTTCAGTTAAGTGTTCAGTTTGGCGCGCCTAAATTGAGGAAGACTTTGGTTTGACTTCAGATTACATGGTGGAACTCTACTTGCCCAATCTAGGCATAGATTTTTGTGAGGATATTTATGCTCTTGTATTGTACAACTCTTATGAGTTTTACATGCTCACAATATTTTCTATTAATTGTAGCAAGTGGATGAGAGTTCTATGAGAGTTTATTGCAGGTTGTGAAGAAGGATTGTTGAAGGAAAGGAAGCATATCAATCAAGGATTGATACACTATTATTGTAATCTTGTTCTAAGGTTAAATAATACAAGAACTATTGATTCTAGTGGAGTTTTTTCCTGAAAGGATTTCTCCACGTATGTGTTGTGTCACTTCTATCTTCTTGTCTCATTCTTCTACAATCTTTTGTCTCTTTCTACAATTGGTAAAATTGATCTAAATAGATTAATCATACACAAAGAATTGTGACAAAGAACACTTAATTAGATCTGCAGTCTCATAGTTTAACAAGTTATAAGTTACAATAGTACCTTCATTTTCAACAATATGAGCAAAGCAGGAATTATTACTTGTTAGATTGAATGAATGAGGATTGGTGTAGGTTATTTTTAAAGTTAGATTTAAATTCTAGATTCATGTTTTCCTGCAATTGGATTAAGTTCATTGAGTAGATGTTAGATTCTTGTTTTCCTGCAATTAGAATTAAGTTAATCATCCAGTCCTCACCATTTGATTTAGCTTGAAGTATGAACTACCCCTATACATCTTCTATTTTGAAGTAATTCAGTTTAAAACTTTAGAATAAGTTAAAATCAGGAATAGATTAGAAGAATAGCATAAAGTAGCATAGAGCCACTTCTAATAAGGAAGGAACCACTCTGAACTACTCCTGACATAGCAGAACTACTACAAAACCCCCCCAAAACCAACAAAACTGATCCAACTCTTACCGCAAATAGCTTTAGACACGCCTGAGTTGACAAATAAAGAGATAAATGATTAGGAAATTGTGACAACAACAACCCCTACCTATCATAGAGCCTGAAGTGCAGGGGAGAAAAGTGTTATATCCATCTCCCATTAGTTGGCCCCTAATCCTAAAGTCCTTAAATATAAGTGATGGCTATCCTTTAGAGGGTTTTCAAGGTTCAACAAGAAAAAACACCAACAAAAATCATCAAAGGTATCACTTTGATTAGAAAGGTCTTAAATATGATCCTCAAATATGTATTTTTGGTTGGTCTTGATGGATGGGAATATCAAGAAATGGGTCAACTTTAGCATTTAACTTACCTTGGCTTCTAAGTTTTTGACCCATGTTTTGGTTTGAAATTTCTTTTTGGATGTTTATATTTTATTTTCTTTTTTTGAACTTTTTAATTCTTTATTTTATTTTCTAGTTTTGTTGGATTTTTTAAATTTTCTGAAAAAATTAAGATTTTTTATTAATATTAAAGCATACAAAGAAATAATGCAAAAGACAAATCCTATGACTTAGTGTGGATAATTGTTCCCTTTCTAGTTTAAGGTGGGGAGGGTGATATAAACATTAATGGACATATAATACACATGAACAAGCCTAAATTAATCAAGTAGGTTTATCAGTCCTTGTGGGTTCAATGTACCACAAGAAAAAAATGTCAAAAGATCTTAAACTAAAATTTAAAATCTCAACTAAGGGGATATTCTCATTATACCAAGACATCTAATTTCATGAAATTGAAAGGAAAATAAGTCAAACAATTAGGAGAAGAGGGTAAGCCAACTCTCCACCTTCATTTCCCCAAGATATAAAGGTATTTGGGGTTTAACCGAGAATGACATTTCCTTCAACCCAAACTATTTATACTCTAATGAAATGCTAGGGATAAGGTCATCCCTTAGGGTGATGGAATCTCTAAGTAGGTCTCTTAAAAAGAAAAGAAGATTACACTTGTCTCTTATCCTCAAGATTGCTCTAAGGTGCAAGAGGAGAGCATACCCAAATGCAACTTGGAGATCAAAAGATGCATAAATTTTAAACCCCAAACCAAATTTTGATGGTTAATTTCAATTGTGATCAAACACTCAAAACAAACTATCTTGAAGCAAAAATAAATAGCACCTTCAAGTTTTTTACAATTTTCTAGTATTTAAAAAAAAAAACACTGAAAAATGATTTCATACACAAAAGTAATATACATTTAAAGTCCTAAAATAAAGAGGTAGGTTCAAAGAAAAATACCTAAGAATTGGACTAAAATCTACAAAAACTACTTGATCCACAATGAAGAGCATGAAACTAACTTTCCAATGACTTTAAAAATTAGACACTCCATACAAAAGTTATGTCAAATGTGTTATTTTAGGCTATTTAAAGGTGCAATTTTGATTTTTTATTATTTTTATTATTTATTTTTTAAATGTTAATTTTAATTTTTTTATATTTAATATTTTAATTTTTAAGTTATATCTTTAATAATTTCAATTCATGCTTTAAAAATAAAGGGGGGAAGGGGGAGGAGGGGGAGGAGGGGTGGAGGGTTTGAGTTATCGTTGGTTGGAAACAGTCAATCCAACAAGGGGGGCATGGGCCTTAACCTTATGCCTCTACTTGTGGCAAGGCACAAAGTACAAGGTACTTGTGTACCCCTACGTAAGGCTATATAACCCTTTTTATATGTATTTTTTTAATTTCATTTTTTTTTTTAAATAATTTTTAAATAAACAAAAAATTAAAGTAAATAATTTGTTTTTTTACCTATTGTAGTACACCTGCACAAAGGACATACAACCTCTCTAAGAAAAAAATTACCTCAATTTCTCCTTGGGCCTTCAGGATCCAATGGTGAAGTTTGTTTCACACCAAAGTGCTCCAAAATGTGAGTGACTTGCAAAATTTCCACACATATCCTCTGTACTATCAAGTTATAAAAACCTTCATAAGAAAAAAAATAAAGAAGGGACAAGGTCCCATCGAGCATGCCAAAATATATATTTAGTTTCAAAATCAAAATAAGAAATAATAACAAATCTAGAATCATATTTTAAACCAAAAGAAATACCTTAGATAAAGAAAACAAGGAATGCAAACAAAAAACATAAATAATTGAAACTAATATTAAATGCAAACCTTAGATGTTTTGGATGCGCTCTTGGATGGAATGTGGGTTTTCAAATCGACATATATCTAAAAATGATTATTTGTGTATATGGAAAGAAAAAGGATAAGAGTGGATTTATAGAGCTATAGAGAGTGAATGAGCTAACAAACTTAGGCTCAACACCAAAGCTATTCAAAGCAAGGGAAGTCATAATTCAATAACTTCTTCCCACAGGAATGTCGAATTGAGAACACCAAGTTGTGAAATCCATAAATCAAGTATAAGTTTCAAGACACACAAATGTTCCTAAGAAATGAAAGATAGAAGAAGGTGATGACAAGATGGATATGCTAATGATATGTTAGAAGAATAGAAGGTGTTTTTGTTTTATATTTTCTAATAAAAGAACTTAAATGTTTTTATTTCTAAACCAAACACACAATGTTTGCAAATGCTAAATAACATATTTAGTAATCTAATGAATTAATAAAGCAATCTGATTAAAGAATATATGCAATAAAATAAAAAGATCTGCAAATGCAAGCTACTTTGGGTTCACCAAAATGTTTGGTGGAAAATGTGGGGGATCTAGACTAAATGGATTAACCTAAATCATCTTTTCCACCTAAACATTGGAACACAAAATTAACCAAGTGGTTGTGCCTGGCTACTTACCTCAAGGGAGATCCAAGAAGGTTTTGGTTGAGCGTTTTGGTCCCTTTGTTGTAAATGCAAGGATTGATGTGATGATGCAATGAATCAAGCTATTAATGACCAAATCAACTAAAAATGACATAATGCAAATGTTACAAAGTAAATTGACAAAAACAAAAAGAGAATATAAAGAGGAACTTGGTACATAAGAAATTGGAGTTGACTATGAAAGATTATAGAGCACCGTGTGAACACAAATGCATAATGTTCACTGAAGTCCTAAAATACCAAAAAATAAGATTTATGATTTTTACGAACTTGGCACTACCTGAACACTTGTGACAAGGAAAATCGGAAGTTAGTATGTGAATATTCCTATGTAATTAGAATGACCTAATCTCCTCATGATAAATTATGAAAGACTAGAGATAGGGTTTAGGGATCTTCAAAAGCACTCTAGATGGCAGTTATTCTTTCCACAATACCAAGTTGGACACTTGCAACATGAAAAGGGAACAAGGTTTGTGATGTATAGGGGCTTGCCTCAGTCAAAATCCATGTTGGTGTTCCCACCTCCATAACATCAATGGTGATTGGTGATAAAGAGTGTGTGCTATGAAGGGAGCAGAGGCAAACAATAATGATAATGATAATAATAATAACACAATGAGATTTTACCATTCAAATCTAAAACTCTTGTTGGATTGATGTAGCCATGCAAGTTGCACACAAGAAGGAAGAAGAGACTTCTTGGAAGTCTTGGAGGTGTTAGTACATGCAACAACAATAATAAAAATAAATAAGTAAACATCACAAGATACTTCAACATGAATTTGTTGCAATAATGGAGTTCATCAGTTGGCAAATTGTAGACTGTAAATTGCTTGGATTGTCTCTAATCATTTTCTTTCTTGTGTGTGTCTAACTTGTTCTCTTTTCTTCTTGCTCTAGACCTAGTGAAGGAGAGAAGAGGTTGCTTATATATAAGATCAAGCACATATCGAGGTAGTTGTTTGGAGAGGCTGACAAACAAGGTTGCATCCTTAATCACAACAAGACCGATTTTTCAGTTCAAATTTTTTGGTGCGTACAACTAGGACACTAGCATGTCATGCTAGTGTCCGAGTATAATTCTCTTTGAAAGGGTTCGATAATAAAGGACTTAACTGAGTTTGTAGAAAAGGTGATAAAACAGACACATTACAAACATAATTAGAGACATAAACCAAACCTAATGTGAAATTGTAAGCAACAATTTATGATGCTACAAAATGTGAATGATGGAGATTCAATATCAATGGACATTTGAGATCAAATAAAGAAAAATGGAGAATTCACTTATTAAAAATAGTCATGAGAATTACAAATAGGTGAAAATAATTCTCTTGGTATTTGTTTTGGATAAATGAATATTATTTGGATATGGATAAATGGATAATAAAATAAATTTAATTATTTAATATAAATGGAGATTTATGGAGATATTATTTTATTAAAGATGAGTAATGAAAGGAAATTTTGGAAGGGGATTAAAAAATGAGCGTTAATATGTTGTCTAAGCTAGACAACGTTAAGAAAAAGTTTGAAATAAGTGTCTATAGAATCAATAGTAATTTATCATTTTTAAGTTGATTGTCTATTTATTGATTGATTCACATGTTCAATATTTACAAAAAAAAATATGTAGATCCAAATTTTCAACAATACACAAATAATCTCCCTCTATAATACAATATTAAAATTTTAAATCTGTCTAAGAAAGAAAAACCAATACAAGTTATGAAATGTAAAATCCATGATCATAATTTGCTCTTATCTTAAATTACAGTTTTACCAAAAATATGTCATCTACATATATAATTTAATTGTCATGTACACATAATTTCACAATTTCAAAGTTCATAATTCATATTTCCATGAATTTCGATAATATTTTTTATCTAATGATAAGGCTCAGATATTTGCATATATTCCGAGGAGATACGAAATCTATTCCGAAACAATCCAACAGTCTTATGTTACGTACAAATGGATGCATTAGTCCAGACGGACACTCAACGCAAAGGCCACTTGTGCCTGGGGCGATTATCCTTTCTGCAAATAATCCTTCTTCAAGACAGCTGTCGTAGAAAACAGGTGCCAAATTTTAACAGTTTTACAGGAAAATGATACAATAGTTTACTTTCAAGTGAATGCGACTTACCAATGAAAATAAGCAAAATGTTATCTTAACGTTTCCATCAGTATTAGAGCAAGAAACTGGAATTAGTAAAGGCGTCATTTAGGAGACTTTCTTTATGCCGCAATACGAAAGGGACGCAAAAGGTTTGTTTAATCAATAAAAAATCCGCTCACCGGCCATTGGCAAATCCAAATGTTGCAGAAGATACCTTGATACTACCTACCGACTATTTCAACTCGAGAAGAATAGTGTCAAAAGACAGAGAGCCTTAGCATTTCATGTAAATAAGCAATCACCATGGAAAGAGCTTGTCAGCGGGTGAGTTATAAATTCGATTCTGCTTGAAATAACATCGATAAAAGGTCGAAATCATTTGTGCACGCGTATACAGAAATAGATGATAAGGATGTTTGATCTTCCAATAACAAGTCCGGAGGTCGAATCCGGACAATATAATTTTGCTCAGGTGTCAGAACGACGTGTCCGCTATGTATGCTCCCTAATTCCTCCTTTACAGCAACTCACTCTAGCATCGTATATGATATAGAGAAAAGAGCATACGCAAAATTAACTCAACACGCTACATCTCAACTGCCTAAAGTAGATAGCTTGAGCGTAACTTGAAATCAAATACCCATATTGACGCTTTGAATTAAAGGATTTTTAGTTGTTGATCTAACCATGAACTCAAATTCTGTGCAATTTAGAATGCCTAAAAAACTACATTCAGTCTTGCCATAGGCCTTTACAAAAATTAACTAAAATAAATGATTTTCCAATTACAGAGCTTTTAGAAAAAAAATTATAAATTTAAGGTTTTCTTCATTTAAATCATCCTCTTGATCTCATTCAAAATTATATTCTATAAAATAACTACCTTGAAATTTACCTAGACCAATTCAAAAAATCGTATTTAGGTTCAGTGAGGCAACTTAGAAGAGGAATGCATGACTAGGATTTCAATCCAAGAAAATCTTTTTTATATATAATGTTCAAAGAAGAATGACGTCGATTGAAAATCAAGTGATCAATCTAGCTTTCAATCATCATAACTTTGAGAACCCCCCATGTCACCTGTTGCAGATGACAAAAAGGTTGCTCTCTAAGATTCTACAATAAGTATCCTAACGTGTAACCGACTTGTACCAAGTTTGGTTGGTTGTTGCCAACTACACTTTTATGCTCAAATAGTTCTCTGTAAAATGATCAAATTTGCTCTTACACCAAATAACACATCACTAAATACTAGCAATTGCAGAGTTTGGTGTGCAATGGGTACGCCGAATTATTTTATGCCAATATTGGAAATACCAACATTCTTCTGAAATACCAACATTCTTCTGAAAGGACCCAATGCAGCTAAATCATAATTGGAGACAAATCTGAAATGCCTTGATTAGATGTATCACGGGCTATGATATCC
>VDFB02000008.1:286266785-286296468 GCA_007258455.2 Sequoia sempervirens
ATTGCTATGGAGCAATGCATTGATAGCCAACCCAAAAAAAAAAGTCAACTTAGGATTTTCGCCTTTTTTGGCAAGTTCAAAATGCTACTTTTTTCATGTTGCCACTTTTTGGCCCATCATGATCCTGCACATACCCAGGTCTAAATCAGGTAGTTGTTATTGTTAAGGTGGATCACTCCTTTCTTTGAAGGCCATAAACTTATGATTGGGTCAAGTGTTCTTTTCTTTAGAAAATTCCTATTGCCTTTTTGATATGTTAATTATGATTTGATTAGATGGGTTATGAAGCACTTATTTCAAACAAATATCTTTATGAAAGAAGTATATTGGCATGAAATTAAATATGATTTGTATTCCAATGTAAAAACTACAAAGAATGGAAACAATTCTTTCAACACATGAACTATTATGTAGTAGTCAATTTAAATGACAAAGCTTACTCTATATTAGTTAGGATACACAACTAAAAAAATGATCTAAAGTGACTTATTTATTCTAGAGGAACTAAGTATATAGTATACAAAGAAAACCAACAAACCCACAACTAACCCTATTTTGAAGGAGTTTAGTTTTCTCCTCTTCCTGATCTTGCTAATATTGTCTAATTATTTTAAAGAGATGAAGTGGTCATAACACAACTTTATTCAACCCAGTAAATAGCCTAGTTAATGAAACTTGACAAAAGCAACAAAACAATTGCTACATTTGGCATTTCATGTTGAATGAAGAGTGGTGACAATAATCTACTTATAGTTTAATAAAACACTATTTTTATAAGAAGGCTTGAGATTAGAAAGATAAGTGTTACTTATAGTTTAATAAAACAGTATTATAGTTTTACCAACATATACTATTGTATGCTTGCATGGCTTCTTAGTTAATATATGGGGAGATAGAGATAGATGGGGAGAGAAAGAGAGAGAGATAGAGATATATGGGAAGAGAAAGAGAGATGGAGATAAATGGGAAGAGAAAGGAAGAGAGGTGGAGATAGAGAGTCGATGGATAGGGGGATAGGGAGGGAGAGATGTGGTGAGAGATAGAGAGGGGAGATAGAGAGGGGAGGGAGAGAAATGGGATATAGATAGAAAGAGATAGAGAGGAGTAAGAGGGAGATAAAAAGAGAAATAGAGATAGAGATATAGAGTAGGAGAGATGGATGGAGAGATGGAGTGAATGAGAGAGAAAGGGGGGAGAGGGAGAGATAGCTCAATAGATAGAGGGGGGAAGAGGGAGTGACATAGATAGTGGGAGATATAGAGATATAGAGAGCGACATGGAGAGATATATCAATCACCCTCCCTATATCTCTATCTATTCGTCCTTATCTCTTTATCTCTCTACCCCTCTCTATCTCTTTGTCTCCCTTTCTATTTGTTTGTTTGTCATTATCTACCTCTCTCTCTATATTTTCTTCCCTGTATTTATCTTTATCTCCTTAAGTGTGCAATGGGTACATTGAAGAGGTCTTAAAGGAGAATTATCATATCTTTAATCAAATGGCATGCTACCTTGAGCATAACTCCTCAAGGACACATGCCATCCTTGGATTGTTGACATAAAACAACCAATCAAAATTTAGTTTCTTTCTCTCATATTAATATATATTACTATTATATTAATTATATTTTCTATTATATAAAAATATACTTATTATTAATGATTAATTATAATAATTTTATACGTATTTAATAATTTTGTTAAAGAATATAATATATAATTATAATAAGTTGAATAATTATATTATTTATTATGTAAAATATAGCTAATATATACTTAACTATATTGTAGAATATTAAAACCTAGCTAAATGGCACTAAAATTTTAAACTTAATTAACATACTGTAAAACCTAATGAAACTAGGTTGTAGCTCGCCAAATTGGAGAAGTGAAAGGTCAATACTAGTGCTGAGGAATATTTTGGAGTAGTGAAAACAAGGTCAATGCTAGCGCCGAGGAAGAGTTTGGAGTAGTGAAAACAAGGTCAATGTCGGCGCCAAGGAAGAGTTTGGAGTTAAAACAAGGTCAATACCAGCACCGACGAAGAGTTTGGAGGAGCGAAAATAAGGTCAATATCAGCACCGAGGAAGAGTTTGGAGGAGTGAAAAAAAGGTCAATACTAGTGCCGAGGAAGAGTTTGGAGTTAAAACAAGGTCAATACCAGTGCTGACGAAGAGTTTGGAGTGAAAACAAGGTCAATATCAGCGTCGAGGAAGAGTTTGGAGGAATGAAAACAAGGTCAATACCAGTGCTGAGGATGAGGTTGAGGGCACTTAGGGAAAATCGATGACCAAGGGGTAATGAGTATTGTAAGTTTGGCACCCCAATTCTCTTTAACCTTCAATTTTCATGCCTAGTTTCCAAAGATCTTTTCATACATTGGCACCCCCATTCTCGTAAAATGGTATAAGATAAGATAGAAAAAATAAAATATCTTAGTCTTTCACATTTTTATCCACCAGCCTCAGGTCTTGGAAAAACTCCCATAATCTACCCACATCTTGGTTGAGGTCTAGGACTTCATCACACATAGCCTTCATCGCATGAGTCTGAAGCAATTGTAGACTTAGCCCAAGTATATGCTAGGCTAAGGTAGATCTAATGAATGGAAATAAAGGCATACAATTATTCTTTAATACCTCCACCACAAACATATGCAAGGTGTTGGTTGTTTTTACGGTAAGTAGGTTGATCTTCTAATCTACTTATGGAATTGCCAATTCCAATAAAGGGCAGCTCGAAGGACCTGGACCAACTGACGAGGATTTGAAAGAACTCCTACACTTTGGGCTCTGAAAGACCCAGGAGGGTGATCCCTTAATGTGTTTACAACCTCTGCACCATCATCATAAACAACATTAACAACAACAAATAATCTTATTTAATAGCTCAACATAATAGGATAATACCGAATAGAATTGGTTGTTTATCAATAATATCAACTATTTGGAGCATGAGATAACTACAACAACATTTCACAGTATAAGATAGTCATTGATTTGCAATTTGTAGCAAGCTCTAGGTAAAGGCAAACAAATACTGAACCATACAAATAAGTACAACTTAGATCAATTCCATATATCCATTAGAGGAGTCAAATTTATAAGCATCTAAGGGTTTATGATAGATTTAACACATAACATATAAGATCCTTGATAATATTGCTTTACAATCTCATCAATATGTATTCTAACCCAATACTACTTATCAAATCCTTATACAGAACATATCCACCTACAATCCTATTCAAGCATTGTAATTAATTCCTTGAATTAAACCTAAAACAAGAATCATACACACCACAACAGTGAGATGAACGAAACAATCTCCCTTGATCATTTTATTCAAAATTCAGATATGCTTGTACAATGGAGAGACATGAGTTCAATTAATCATATCAATTCGTCGCTAGTACCGACATAAAACATCAAATCCCCATGAATTCAAAACCTCCACTACAGTGACTAAACCTAAATTGCATTTTTCCCTAAAACCATCAAACTTACAATTCTGTTCAAGAACTTCATCTAGACTCACCAAAAATATCTAACTTGCTAACCTTGTGGTTTCTTTTGACCTTTGAAATCCTTTATAGAAAAAGAATATAAACAAAGCCGGTCTTTCCAAAGTTCTTTTTCCAACGCCTTCGCATATATTCTTTCCCAGCCGCCCAAATCTCCCATCTCTATCAGAGTTCTGGGCAAGCCCATTCCTGCCAAATTCTTGTAATTCCACAAAATCCGGAATCTAACTTAACAATCGATTTTTCAACCATTAGCGTTCTGCTACTCCTTTCACTTCCCTAAAATATACATTTACCCATTTCTGGTACTCTTCATTAGTTGGCCAATCAAAATTGATCACCTCATTCACCTTGAAACTATAAGGTTTGTACTTAACTGCCACCTGATTCGCTTCTCTTTCAAAAGACTCCAAGAATGAGCTGGTGCTAATGATTTTGTCCATACAGCTCACCAACAAATCATAATCCGAGTTACCCTATTTTTGAGGGTTTTGTAGTCAAAACATGATATAAAGGGCTCTTACACTTTTTGTGATTACTGTAGCTTGTGTAAGAGGCCCCATGGATACTGTTGTAATTGTAGGATGCATGAATAGGGCGTAGGATGAGAAATAAAGAAGGTATAGTTGCTGTCCCTCAATAGTTTTGTGAAGAAAAGCATGTGAAATGAGAGGTTCAAGCCTAGGTTTCAACAAAACATGTATGAGAGATTTGATTTTATGAATTTTTATCCATGTGTAGACCTAATGGGTTGTTTTCAACACCTAATATAATGATACACACACACACACACATATATATATGTATGTATGTATGTATGCATATGTATTTTAAATGTAAATGTAAATGCAATTACTGGATGCTCTCCTAGAACAATAAATGCAACATATCATTAAAGAAATCTATAACTATGTATATAAATGTGTATTTCTAAATGCAAGTGTAAATGCAAAGAGCATATGGTTTTGTAGTGTTATAGATACAACATATCCATAAATTAATGTAATTGAAATTCTAAAGTCTTCAACACATATAATATGAAATCGATCAAACTATTAAACTACATGAGAAATAAATGAAAACAGTAAATGCATATGTATGTATTTGTAAATGTAAGTGTAAAATAAATAAGAATAATGAAAACTATAAAAGAATACAAGGAAAGGTCTCCTCCCTTCTTGGTAGTGATAACCTCCTCCACACACAACCCTTAAAAATTATGAATAGAGGAATATAATCTTTGAAGAACTCAAAGTTGATTCTCTCCTACCTAATGCAATTATTCATTTTATCCTTACAAACATTTATAGTGATTACTAGAGGCACATAGACCAATTCTTCATAATAGAAGAATTTGATCATACTTTTCCAATGATGACATTATGAGAAAACCTTAGGTTAAATGAATAATTCCTAGCTAAGTTCTTTAAATCATGTCCAACCGTATAAGAGAAGACCGCTGCTATGTGTACTTGGATACCATGGAGAAAGGCTCTTTGGGCTCTTTCATCAATCATCCTACCTTAAAACATACCAAAAGACTCCTAGCAATTAGACATGGGAAGATTTAAGATGACTTAAATTTTTTTTTATTGCCAAAGCATAAACTTATGATGACTTAACTAGGCATAGTACACACTCCCTCCCTGTTAACCACTTAGACATATGGAAATTAAATATAAATTTGCTTCTATTTTTAGTCATGTAGGTGTCCAATAAACCGCTTGGTGGTGTTTCCCTTCAAGTTTATTTACTTGAATGAAGAGCAAAAGTCCTTTGATTACAATTAGAGAATACATTTGAGGCCTTGGTTGTATAACTGGTGGACCATAGTCACATTTAACACTTGTTACAAAGTTTGGGAGTTAAAACGTTAAGTAGATTTGATTTGTGATGGACACATTTGGACGGTAGTAACAATAACTTGCAATCTATCAAGACTTCATTACCTTATAACCTGTGAAATTCTAGCAATGAATTGATAGATTAATCATAATGTCACCTTGGGATCACATCACCATAAAAGAACTTCATCCAACATCCTTATGAGTGCAGGTACCACCAAATAGGTATTTGTCAGATCTTTCTTCCTCGAGCGAGGGAAATTCAGGAAGAGAAGAGGAAAGCGAGACATGTAGTATGTCTAAAAGAGGGAGATCAACTAGAGGTCAAAAGATTACAAGAAAATTCCGTAAACGCATGGAATTTTTTCTTGCTGAAGGGGGGTCATGTTCTTATCATGATGAGAGCATAAAGCGCCGAGGTGCCCTTGAGGTACAAACATCTATGGAAACAATGGGTACCCAAGGAACTTCCTCCAATAAACACTGATTTTTGTGTCAATGAGAGGATATATCATTGCATAGCACCATCGTCATTACATGGTTTGAGCCTATTTTGCATGGATAGCATAAAGGTCTCATACGAAAAAAGTTACTAAATTGATGGAGTATGTCGAACCATTCTGATTACAAAGATTGGATGCAATTGGTTCGATATACAAGAAGTATGTGTAGGTATACACAGCAAATTATATACAACTAAAAGATAAGGATCAAAATAAAGGAGTGGCTATGTACATTGATGGAAGGCCAAAAGCATCAGGGAATATTGCAAGGGTTTATAAATAGTACACGACTCGGTCAACAAATAAGCAACCCAATTGCATATTCGAGGTGTGAGGGAAACCGTATTTGTATGTGTGATAAAATCAATAACTACAGGGGAAGAGTTGCTAATCGATTACAATTTGAATCGCTTAGTTACAAACACAGCTACTATGGGGGTGGTACGCATTTATGTACCATTTTACCCAACCTCCAATTAATGACTCCAATATACCATTTTATTTTATGTTTTTTCAGAAGTCTATTGGTTTCATTTCTCGTAATATTTTTTATATTTAATTTTTGTCACAGGAGACATTGATCGTACAAGGAAGGCTTTGACCCAGAGCTCTGATCACGATGCATCGTCAGGCGCTTCTACTTGACAGGTTTACCTCATTGTAATTGTATAAATTAGATACGAGCAAAATGTTTTATTATTATGTTTTTTTCATAAGTTGATTGGGTTAATTTCGGTAATGTTTTTAATATTCTTGTTGCAGTCGACTGATCGGGGAAAGGCACCAGTAGTAGACGAGAGCATCCATGGTGAGGTGCAGTCAATATTTTGTGATGATGACATCGCTTATTCAACAAACCCTCTTGATATGATAAGGAAGATCCAAAAAAAATGCAATGAAGAAATCGTTAAGTTGATATTCATAGTGCCTCAAACAAATGAGATAAGAGAGAGGGTTAAAATATTGTCTGAGAGATTACAAAACTTGCAAGTAAGCTATCATGAGGTCTTTAATTATAACATAAGTTCATTCATGGTTTTTTATTTTGTACTCTTTTATGTCATGAACTAAAATATGTGTTGTTTTTATAGGGTTATTTTCCTCCTCATGATGCTCCTGGCCATGATCAGGGTACTGCAAGTGCTGCTCGAGGAGTAGGGGTTGGTACAAGTGTCCATCCTGATCTTCCTATGCATACATCACATCATCTGACCCCATCATCCATGCCTATATTGTTGTCTGAAATGTCGGCAACACATACCATGCAGGCATCCGTTAATGCACCCTCTGGCAACGAACACATGCCACAACATGCATCAGGACATGTACCTGGGGATGAGGCCACTAGTACTGGTGATGTTTTAGCAGCATTTCTTGGATCTTCTCGTATTACTGGTATGGGAACATTTCCGGTCAAACTTGTGGTGACAGAGGATTTCATTCCCATAAAAGATAGAGAAGGTCCCAGGTACTTTAAAATGTTTTAATTATTATTATATATAATCCAATTGAAATTTACTTATTGATTGCTCTTTTTAGACTATTGATCCCATGATCATTTTGTAGGAAATGATGTTTTTTATAAACATCTAAGTGATATTACATTGGAGCTCTTCGGGCCCACCATACGTACACGGTAGATTTCCCAAAATCAAGATTTAAAAGATGAGCTCAATAACTATTTAGTTGTGTTGTTTGGTGATAAAACATTCAATCGAACCAAGGTCCTTAAGAAATATGGTACCTATCTAAAGTATGCGAGGGACCAATATAGGTCACATTTAGAGAAGAACAAAAAGTACGAGTGTCCCCCCATGATTCTAGAGAGGGAGTGGAAGGACCTGGTGTCGGATGGAAAGGAGAAGGCTGAAAAGAAAAAAGGAAACACACCACTGGGCCAAGGAAGGTATGTGATACTATCAACAATGTAATTATATACTGATTACTCTTTCTTTTTACATAATCTAACGTATTTCAAACTTTTCATAGGTTATTCGACACATCGAAGGCAACAAAGGTAAGACTAGAAAAACACGGGCAACACAAACTTGGCTCTGGTGGTTATATGAAATTAGCCGCACAAATTGTAAGTATCAATAAATGAAATATAGTATCCAAATAATAAATTGAAAACAATTTTGGTTTTATCACACCATAGAAGAAAAATTCATGATCTTATGCAAAAATGTAGGGCTCTAAATTCAACAGAGTTCCCACAGAAGATGACCTGAAGATTGCCTTCCAGCAAGGCTATGGAGCCATGGCTGAACGCCTAAGAGTCTTGATTGGGAAAACACAACCTTACACTACATCTGACACATAGGTAAATAAATGCAATAAATTTTATTTAAAATTGAATACTTGTGCAATCTATTCAATATTAATTTCCACCATAAAGTAATTACATGCCTATTTGTTTTAAACATACAAGCAATGATAATACTGCACTTGACATTGGAATGCAGCCTGGTGAGGGTGGAGTACAACCTGTAGATGAAGGTCATGGTGTGCATCCTGGTACTGGATGTATTCATGTGATATACAAAACGTAGTATGGATTAATACAATTAAACATCTTTAATTGCAATTGGTGTATTAATTAATGTAACCTTTCGTGTTTCAAATTTAGAGCATGTAGAGTGTGATCAACATGTTGAGCATGATTAGGCTAGAGAAGATCAGGAACACGATTTGACCCCATCAGGTAAAGAGGACCACTCTAATGTTCTTTTAAACATATTTAATTGCAATTGGTGTATTAATTAATGTAACCTTTTGTGTTTCAACTTTAGAGCATGTAGAGTGTGATCAACATGTTGAGCATGATCAGGCTAGAGAAGATCAAGAACATGATGTGGCCCCATCAGGTAAAGAGGACCACTTTAATGTTCTTTTAAACATATTTAATTTCAATTGGTGTATTAATTAATGTAACTTTTTGTGTTTCAACTACAGATCAGGATTTAGAGGGTGTTTAGCATGTTGAGCATGAGTCTATAAAAGAAGTTCAGGAACATGATGTGGACCCATCAGGTAAAGAGAACCACTCTAATGTTCTTTTAATTAATGAAATACTTGTAACAATAATAATAAAACATATCAATTTGACATTTCTTTGTTATTGCAGCAAACCCCCCCTTGCAGTGGCGTCCACGTCGTGAGCACATGGCTAGGCGTACATTAAGATCATGAGCAGAGGGAAAAACAACTAAAGGGGGGATAGATGATTTAGAAAATGATACTCCACTTTAGATTTTTTTAGCTTTAAAAAGAAAAAAAAAAAAAAGTGATTACATAATCATATCATGATAACCATATTTTTGATAATATGTAAAAACTGAAAGAATGAATGTTATATGTTAATGAATGAATGTGAATATGTTAATGAATGAATGTTATATGTTAATGAATGAATGATATATGTTAATGAATGAATGTTATATGTTATTAATGGATGAATGAATGAATGTTATATGTTATTAATGGATGAATGAATGATTAATGTTATATGATGGTATGGGGAATTGAGAGTGATGTGAGGGGGGAGGGGCCAAATGAGCTTCCACCATCACGTGGTTGGCCCTATTAAGTAGAGAATATTAAACTATTCTCGAAACAAAGAGAAGCTCAAAAGGTAATGCACTTTTCAATATAAGAAATCCATCGTTTGAAGCATCAAACCAATATGCAAAGATGAAAGAAAGTGCTAACTTTTCACTATGGTGGTAGAAAAATGATTCTTTATACCCTGAATCCATGCTCTACATCATAATTTGAAGTTGTTTCCATTCCAATGTTCGAGTTTAGTTTGTTTGTATGGCTTTGTATGAATACCACATTGTGTTGTGTGTGGATTTGGTTTCAAAGCTCTATTTCTTCTATTTTTAGTGGTGACATAACTCTAAAATTTGACTTTTGTGCATAACAAGTTAGTGGAAAAATTGATAGCTCTAAAGGGTTTAGAGGCTCGATTGAGATAGATACACAGATAGTTGGATCTTGTTGTTGATGGGAGGCTACCACTTAACCATGAAATTTTGTACCATTTGCAGGTATGCAAAAATTTCTCTACTTACATTCATTCTTGATCATAAATGTTCTAAATGATATTAATGCTTCAAACTTAAGATTCGTTTCATTGTTATATGATCAAAATGTTATACTTTGTTATACATTCAAGAATTCTCTTTCCCCCTACCCTTTGCTCTCTCCTCCCTCCTTTTAATAATTTTCTTTGTCATAAAAGATTCACATTTCTGTCTCATTTACACAAATTTATTTGAAGCTCTAGGAGTGAATAAAGATATGTAAAAGATGATGGATTATGTCTAAACAACAACTTTCCATCTTATAGATAATTAAATCCTTAATATTTGAATAGTTTAGAGGTCGAATAATGCTTGTATATGCATGTGTAGCAATAAGGGATCCTATGTGAAGATTGAAATTTAAAACATCACTTTGGTATTTTTCCTTAGGCAATGAAATGATATTTTGAGTAATACAAACCTACACACACATTGATATTTTTTGGCATTGCATTGAGGAAATTTTTTTCTCTTATACCTACCCTCGGCTAGACATGGAGGTATATAATATTGGTTTCTAGGTTTTTTTTGTAAGTAGTTAATTTCACAGAGGAAGACTAAAATATTCTTAATGTCCTGTCAGGTGTGAAAGCATATGAATCACTTGATGAAGGCACCATTTTGTATTCATCCAAAAAATGGTTTGTTCTTTTTCTTTTATGTTTCTTGCATGTGTTTTATTTAGGCTCTAGAGATGTAGCTCGACTCTTTCCTTTGCACTTTTCATCTATTTTGATGATTACAGTAGTTTGTCCTCATAATTTTTTATGTAGATCTATTTGTAACCTTATTTTCTACCAATCAATTTGCAAACCAGTCACATATTAAGGACCATTTCACTAACTTGTAGTCATCCATTACTTCATATGTTGCAGGTTGTGTCTATGTGCCAATAAATCCTGATGATTGCGAGAACTTTAATCCTACAAGTGTACCCACTCTTTATCAAGTAAAAGTCTTACCTTATTTTATAGTACTTTAAATGGTTAATTGAAGGTGTTTCTTTAGATCTGAGATAGTTGAACCTTGGATTAAGATATGGTATTAGATGGGCAGTATAATGATAAAACTGAGGTCCATTGAACACAAATTACGAACATAATTTACTAGACTATGAATAGTGTTACAATTATAATTATTTCTCCTTTACCTACGTCTCCATTAATGAAAAAGATAGCAAATATTAGAAGTTCATTACATGTCTCATGTATGTGTTAGTATTTTAATTTTGTTTAAGTTGTTCAAGAGCTTGATTAGGTCAAGAATATGTTCTACAAGCTCTATTCTCTTAACACTGCTCAACATTTTCCCTACACATTTTCTCTTCAATCCAGACGTTTCTTAACTCCTTCCCTTGTTAGCCCTTGGTTGTTCTCAAGTGTAATACTTTTTCTATGCATCTTGCATTCTGTATGTATGATCAGTCATCTCTTATGAATCATGGATAACCTTTCATGGAATTGTTGTTGTGATTAGACAATTGCCATTGTGAGAACAATCATTTAATTTGTATGGAAGTAAGTCTTTTTCATATTATTTGACTTGGTATTGTAAACTTGTCTTTGCATGATTCTCTAGGGGGGAATAGCAGAACTGTGATGATAGGTAGAATTTTACAACACCATACATCATTTGGCATTATCAATATATTGCTTATAGAATACTCTATGCAAGTAAAATGGAATGTGCAATGACAATTGGTCTCGAATTCAAATATGAATATAAGTACATTACACAAGAAGATGGTATCTATTCTATGATTTAAAGAACCCCAAAATAAGAAAATTAATAGGTTCCATCTGTTTACTTTATCTTAGACACTTGTTTAATTGACGAGACCCTCATAATGTCTTGTTGATAACTAGCAGTGTTCAAAACTCTTGAAGAGGTCAGATCGATGTGACATTGGATCTGTGACATTGGATCTGTCTTGCTGACATAAGTCATCGACAAGACATGGACTATCGGAGTGATTTTTCTATCCTATGCCGATGATTGATCTCTCACTGATGGGTGTGCTTCGGTGGTCATCGCCAAGAGTCTCTGTGATGACATGGTGTAGGTCTATTTAAAACTCCTAAAGAGGTCAAATCGGTGTGAGATTGGATCTGTCTTGCCGACAAAAGTCATCAGCAAGACATGGACTATCAGAGTGAGTTTTCTATCCTGTGCCGATGATTGATCTCTCACTGATGGGTTGGATTCGGTGGTCATCACCAAGAGTCTTCGAAATGACATGGTGTAGGTCTATTTAAAACTCCTGAAGAGGTCAGATCATTGTGACATTGGATCTGTCTTGCCGACGAAAGTCATCGGCAAGACATGGACTATCAGAGTGAGTTTTCTATCCTATGCTGATGATTGATCTCTCACTGATGGGTTGGCTTTGGTGGTCATCACTAAGAGTCTCCGCGATGGTACATTTGAACGAATATTTTTTTTAAAAAATTGCATTGTTTCGTCACAATTTTGACGAAGGCAACCGGAAAATCATCGAAAAGGTTCGATGAAGTTTCTATAGCTACGACGAAGGCTTTGTCATAACTACTTGCCCATTTTGTCAAAATGGTGACGAACTTCTGTTGTTGTTTCGACGCTTTGGAAGAGGCATTGCAATTTTTTTTTTAGTTATAATTCGTCGGTGGATACACGAAGTTGTCGTCGATATTCTGACGAACAACAGAGCCATTTTATGATGCCGATGACCGAAAAATTTGGGCCATTATTTCGACGTTTAATTCTTCGTTAGAATTTCAACGAAAAATTGGCGACGAAAAATATTTTGTTAGTTCGTCGGTTGTTCGACAAATTTTTGTCAAAAGACCGATGAACATTTGTCAACAAATGGAGTCAAATTCAGTAGTGGAAAGACAAGCTTTTTCCATGGATTAACAATTGAGTTCACATCTGACCAATATTCTATTGAGGTAATATATCATTCTCTCTTCCTTGATCATTATGCTAAGCTAACAGGGAACCTAAGACATGTTATGTAACTAATATGTAGAGAAACAAAGGCTTATTGATAATGGGTGCCACTAAGATTGGAGGATTGGACAAGTATTCTTTAATGCGGTCAAATAATCTTTGGCACGATTGTTCCACTCAAAGTTCACATTCTTTCGTAGTAGATGTGAGTAAGGATGAAACATGTTTGTTAGTTTAACAATGAACTACCCAATGACATGAAATTTTTTCTTGTAAGTTGCGTAAGTTTGTGTAAGGTTATTAAGAGGTGGAATTTATATTATTTCTTATCCCTAATCTAGATCTACTTGTATGTTGCGCACCTACAAATAATGAACCCTTATATTTTTCTTGATGTGACTCCAAAGAAACATTTATTGAAATTCAATCTAACCTTATACTCTTTGAGCCTCTAAAAGATATGGAAAAACATGACTAGGTGATCTATTTTGAATTTTTATTTGCGTAAGATAGCATCCATATAATTTTGAACAATATCATGCAACATATCATGGAATATTACAGTCATGACCCTTTGATATGTGGCACAAGCATTTTAGATTGAGTGGCATGATTATAGAAAAATATTCCCTAAGAGGTGATGAAGGTTGTCTTATGTTGGTCTTGTGGTGCCATTTGAATTTGGTTGTACCCTTAAAATCCATTCATAAGATATAACATCTAATGATTAGTTTTCATATCTACTATCATGTCAATATTTGGAACAAAAACATCTTTGGGGCAAGCTTTATTGATATCCCTGAACTCTGTACATACCCTAAATCCTTTAGTTTTATTTCTTACTAGGATCACATTAGATTCCTACTCTAGATAGTCAATAGGCCAAATGAACCCAAACATCTTGCACTTTTTGAAGTTCCTCCTTTACTAGGAGGGACAACTTAGGATAAATTTTTCTAAGCTTTTCAAAAACTAATTTGGCGTCAAGGAGGAGTATTATGGTCTAAAGTAGATTTGGTGTGGTCATAAATGGGATGAAGATAATTATGGTTTGCGGTTGCAACATTCTCGTGGGTGTGATCATGATCCAAGGGATTAAGATGTACTATGTGATCAAGGTGGAAAAGTTCATAACTAGGAGGTAGTTTTTTCCCTTGATTCTATAACTTGTCTAAGGATTGCATCTTTGTTTATTTTTATGAACATTTGGTTCCATGAGATCATGTCCTTGTTTTGAATTGAGGATGGTATTAGGATGAATATTGTATTCATGTTCGTTGGGTTTGTCATAATTATTTTCACTAATGTTGTGTTGATGCTGGGAATATCTTGTAATCAAGGAAACCTTTCTACATGAGTAATTGATTATGAAAAGGATTTTCTTCAATCATTTCATGTCTAATGGTTTGTCTTGTGCTAGGATCCATTGTTCTTTGTTTAGGATACGATCAATGAAATTTGACTTGTACTAACTATGTCTAAAGAATAATCAATTTCCTAAAATAAGGGATAACCTTAGTTTGGTGTAGTGGATGACATGGAAACAACTTGGATATATGAATTAGATATCTAGGTGTTATGATAACTTAAGGGTCCCAAAGGATGGATTAGGTAATGATTTGAATAAAGAAGATCCAAAGGTGCTGCTTTCTAAACGTGTCAAAGGATTTTATTTTGGTGATAATAGTATTTGGATTGTAAAGATGATGTGTACAAAGGATGGCGATGGCTTAATGATCAAAGATTTCCTAAGGGTCTTAAATATTTGGACTTGAATCAAGGATGGAATAAGGGTATGAACCAAATCAAAAAATTATAATGAGTAATAAAGGGATGTATACCTTGAACTCAAGATGTGATGTTAATGATTGGAAAATGGGAATACATTACAATGTGGATAATGGATAAAATACTAAAGATGTGGTTAAGGAAGATAATATGAAATAGAAAAACATACTGGTTTTATATGAGGGATGTAGGAAAATAGACTTATGACTTAGTCTTGGATGGAAACAAGGATATGGAGTATGTAATAGGAGTTATGATTTGGAAAAATGGTCTATGTGTTTGGAAGTTTTGGACTATGGTTTTGTTCCAGACTATGTGTTTTGGGATGAGGTTATGACCAAGGAAAGATGAATTTTAAAAATAAGATTGTAGGTAATAATTATCCTAAATTGGTTTCAAATTTATGTTTGAAGGATACCAATGATGATTATGATTTCAAACAAGAGAAATGATTGTCAAAATGTGAACTTGACTTGTGTTGGTATGAAAGATTTACAAACAAACACTTTTTATGTACAACACACAATCTAAAAAAGTAGCAAAGATAATCCTAAAATATTTAATATGGGATTGATACCTCTTGTAGGCTCACTTGATATACTATCTACCAAGGATGTGGGTAGCTAGGTAATGCAAGGTCACGCACCACCTACACATCCATTACCTTGGAGGATTAATCCTTTCCAAAACTGATATCTACCTCTACCACTTAGAAGTACATAGTGAGTAACTTCTTGACCGACTATATATTCAATGTACTACAAAAGGGTGTTCAAAAGATCTTATTTAGGATTTATAAGGTGCTCTAAGGGAATTATTGATATACCTCAAGGGTATGTGAGGCATAATCCATGAATATGAGAGTGAACAATACCAAATATATTAGAGTAGAGGCTAACCTGGACTCTTCCCCTTCATTTCCCCAAGGTATAAAGTGCTTGGTAACTTATCTTCAATGTAAAAATTCCCTTTTTATGAGGCATTTCCTTCAATTCACACCATAATTTTTACATTTGATTAGAATTCCAGGGTCAAGTTTATGTCCCCTTGGTAATGAAATCCAAAGAAGGTCGGGCCTAAAATAAAAACAAGATAACACTTATTTATGATAATCAAGATCACCCTAGCGTGCGAGATTAGAGCATACATAAGTTTATCTTGGGGATTAAAGGGAACCTAAATTTTAAACCTAGATCTAAATGTGTATGTGAATCTTAACCAAAAAATTTATGTCTAAAAAAAGAAAATTAAGCACATATAAGAAATAAAAGGTCTATAATCAAATCTCCAGAAAACATCTTACAAAACCATCATGTTAGTATTTTGAAGGATATAAGTCTTGGACAGATGAAAGGAATTACATACAAAACCTAGCCAAAAATAGAAAAAAAATCAATCTTATAAAAAACCCATGTGACCCGTATCTCAAATGAGTATAGTTCCTTGTAGTCATTCTTCGTAAGGGACACTGACCCATATAAAAGTATATACACAATAGAAGGTTCTAAGCATGAACACCTTTCATATAGTCAATATTACCTTGTACAAAATAAATATCTAGGTGTGGTAATTCCCACATTGTTAAAAGATAATTTGCAAGTAGTCTTGAGCACTTGCACCTCTACGTGATAATAAAACCAAACCTTAAGAATTAAGATTCCATTCTCGTGGTGATATATTTGTGACAAATTGAATGACCTTACTTAATGTAGGCATGTTATGAAGGATTGTGGATATGTACCAGTGACGGGTCAAAATTCATGAAAAGTATCTTAAAATTAGGTGGGTGTTACCCAATGTCACATTCACCTAGAGAATTGTCGTGGCCAAGAATATGATGATGAGCCAACTAGACTATCAACAAGCTTTCCAAATTGAAAAAAATAGGGTTTGCAACTAAAAACCCATGGCTTTGGGGGCCTGATAATGATAGTTTTGGTTTAAAATTCATGGTATCCATGGATATATAAGTGGTTTAGGAGTTATAAGGGTGTATTTAAGGAAAACCCTTGATATTCCATTGATATAGGAAAATTTTAAATAGAACAACTATGAAGTATACATAGGTCCATGGATATATATGCTTATGTATATATTATGCACCTTACAAAAATACAAGATCAAACAAATGAAACCTAAGGTAATGCTAGGCGTGATAAATTCATAGATCTAAAATGAATATATTAAATGGTTTTAGTAGTAAAATTATTAAAAATCTAGGATTTGGTGTATATTCAATGAGTATATAAGGATATTTATAGTAAATATTTCCCTAGAAGACACAAATTTTCCTATCTCTTATTGTATATACCTCTAGTTACATATGTACAACTTATGTCTACACAATACCTACTATACAACCATACAAATTGTGTACAATGGTACAAAATTCCATACAAGTAAAATCAAGGAGTTGTACATAAAACACAAAAATTTCATGTGAGAAAAACACTAAGTATTATATGTCAAAAATTATTTTTCAACTACTTCAGATGTGAGAATGGACTCATTTTCTCCCCTAGAAGCTTCTATAAAAATTAATCCCTAAATCCACTTAAAATGAAGCAAGAAACTACAAAAACCTCTTAGTCAAAAAGTACTACAAGGCACAAAAAACACAATATAGTTAGGCAAGGGATAAACTTTCCAACAAAGTTGCTAGAATGTAATGCTCTAATTTGAAATACAAGATGGAAACAAACAATAATGTAAGTTTTTATTCAAATCAAAACAAACCCTCAGATTTAACTCAACAAAGGAATTCAAACAAAGAAATAAGATAAATAATCAAATAAAATATACCAAAGAACTCCATTATAGACTTGATTTGCACCAATGATGGTTGGAATGTGGATAATCTTGTAGAAAAGGTAACTATTATGATAGCATAAAGTTATCTCAAAATATGATGATGAAATGGATGAGAATGTGCCTTGATTTATATATTTTTTAGAGAGCAATGGACATTGGAGATCTGATATATTTTGTCTAGGTAAAGATGCATATTTTTCCTATTACCATTGTTTGGCCCATGATGGTCCTACAACTCACCCTCCTTCGAGAAGTCATGATATAATGCACATAAACTAATCAACCATCAGTCATCAATAACAATGTTAGCATAAATACACAAATCATTATTTTCATCATTATAAAATTTTATCATCAGAGGAATGTTCAAAAGAATTCTTCTTCTATTTATATTACTTCTTTACATGGCTTTGCTTCCCATGATTCCAAATTCTCACTCTAATCTTACTAGACGTTTTAGGACATTATTTTGGCTTAGAACTCTCTTTATCCCCCTTTTCCTTACAATATTTTTAATTGGGTCAACCTCAAACACGTAGTTCATCTTTATAACCCTTGTCCATGGATGTTTACATCATTATTTGTTGAAAAAAGTAGCAATAAAGGAATCCACCTTAATCTTAACAATACCACCACCAATTACAACTATTATGTTCTCTCAAGATTCATATAAAGAGAAAAGCACTGAAATACAATTATAATAATCAAGCTTAGCATTTATACTTCCTAAATGAATAAAAATTATATCAAAATAATTTTAGTGATTAGCTATAGAGTCTCATTCCTTAATTTTAAAGGAACATAATTTATATCTTAAAATTAATATATTAAAAAGACTATTAGTTTGGTAGATTTCACCTATTCTTCTCCATAGATAATATGTCGTAGTCTCATGAGAGACATGTTCAAAAGGATGAAATTAGAGAGACAGTGATATTGTTCCTTAATATTTTTTGTCTTGAGCCTCTTGTAGTCTTCATTTGATAGCCCAATAAGGCTTTCCTTTTTTATCATAGCCCTCCATAGATCTCTTTCATCTAAGAGACCCTCCATATTTAGTTTCCTTAGCTAGTACCTAAAGCCATTGGACTTATTAATATGTGAACTAGATGGGCTTGCCACATGGAATCTCTAACCACACCCATATGTACAAATATTCACCATTTATATTAAGTCTTAACTCTTATCAATAAAATATCGTCATCTACATACTTATAATTATCAACAAAAAATAATTTAATTTGTAAAGAAGCATTTGTATTAACAACTTAAGCATTTAGGTTATTTCCGAGGATAATCCAAATGACATAGATTAAACTACCATTTGAAAACATGTGGAAATGAATTCAAATTCAAAAAAAATGGAACGTTGTTGGGGAGAGCGGGCGAGGGTAAGAAAAAGCATATGAAGCCGTTGGGATTTAGAGCGCTGAAGAGCTCCTTTGAAGCGAAGAAATTTTGTGAGGACAATCTGAAAGAACGTATGATTACATTGTAGTTGGAGGAGGTAAAGCAGGGTGTCCTCTGGCTAACAGAACTATTCTGTTTTGGTATTGGAAAGGGGAGACTCTCCGGATGTTGAAGACAATAAAGGCTTTTTCAAGCTTTTAGGGAACACTAGTGAGTTCCCTTATGTTGCTCAGGGATTTGTCTCAGAAGATGGAGTGCAGCTGATAAGGGCAAGAGTTCTGGCTTTTTCGATGGAGTTCTGCTGTGAAGGATGCACAGTTGGAAGCTGGATTGTTTCCTTACAATGGTATACTTAAATTTGTTTTGTACATCTCGTTGAAATTCATTTAGAGTGTTCTGTTTTTTTAATGTTTTTCCTCTTATCAATGTTTTCTCCTGTTTTGTTGTTCTTTCTTTCGTTCTAATTTTATATTGTTTTCTTTCAGATTTATCAGTTTTTTGGTACAGCGTGCACGCTGGTCTGTTTATTCATGTTATTGATCTGTGACTTGTTCTGTTTTGTTTGCTTTTTTCTGTGTTTTTCTTTAATTTGTTTTGTTTGATGATTTGTTCTGTTTTTATTTATTTATTCTGTTTGTTTGTTTGTTCTGTTTTTTTGGTTTCTTGGTATTTTGATTTGTGGTAACGGAGGAAGAGGCAGAGCAAAGGAAACAGTGACTAATCGAGGCAGAATTCTTCTTCTAGGTAATCATTCTTATTTTCTATTTTGATTGAATGAAAATGTGTTACTGATATATTGAGAAAAAAAATAAAAATAAAAAGATGCTCTATCCTTGTAAATCTTGATTTATTTAGCTTTAGTTATATTATTCTTCTTTTTCAGTTTTGTGTTCCAATAGTTTTTTATATCATTATCAATTCTTCCCCATAACTGGACTGCAATGATAGACCATCTGCATGAAAAACAAGTCTTAAATATTATACTTCTGCCCAGATTCCTGATGATACAAAAACACCAATAACTATTTGCAATTAAAGCATTATTGCCGTTAAAATTTAAAAAGAAAAACATTATTGTCGTTAAAAAAAACAGTATTGCCGTTGCTGCTGGTTAGATTTAGATTTATTAGAGAAGCAGGGCATGTACAAGAAATGGCAAATGCTCCTGATGGATTGAACACGATTTTGGGTATGCCGTGTCCTGAGTCCATCCCAGGAAGAAATCGCTGATCACAGGCCCGAATTCATTGGAGCTCTCGTTGAGTTTTTGCTGCAGGAGCCTTTTGAGACAATAGAACAAAAGCGGCCAGAAATGCGTAGGCCATTGGGTTTTGTTGTCGCCAGTCCCAGCGTAGGAGGAAGCGGAAGAACGAGGGATTGAATTTGGATAAGAGAGGGCACAGCAAAGGGAGAGATCGAACAGCAAAACCCTTGGTGCAGAACAACACTCTGTAACGTGGAGGATTCTTCACCGCCCACAAAAAAACACTGACCGCTCGCCTCCAGACCTGCCGCAGGAAAGCACAATTTCACTGCCACCCGATGATCCAAACACTCCTTCACACCTCCCTCTTCAAAATCATAGGTCGACAAAAATATCCGAATTGTGGAAGGAAACCAGTTTGGGAAGACCCGTGAGATGAACAGCAGCCGCTGGAAGAGGCAGAGGAAGGCTATTTACAACATTGCACCTCAATTCAAGGCGCTTCTGGTCTTCATTGAGGTATGCTCCGCTCTACTTTATTACAAAGTACTTGGAAATAAGAGCATGTTCATTAGATCAATAAAACAATTATAAATCTCAATAGAATTTGACAGCAGAGGATTCATTGATGATTTGCCTCTAGATTTGTCATTCTCTCTATATTTTTAGAAATTTTAGATGTGTTCAGTATTATGATTTGTGGTTTTGTGTTGGTAGTTTCCTTCTCTTTCTTTCATGCAACAACTTTGTTATACATCTTACCCAGCACTGTTTCCCAATTTGCGTTCAGTAGTATTGGATCCTATATGTTCAACCATGTCCTCACATTGTTGATGCTTCACTCCTAAATGTTGAATTCTATTATTTCAAAATCCAAGTTCTAACTATCCCTCTCATCAAAACTTGTCTCTATCTACTTAACTTGAAATTTCAAAACTCCTTAGTGCCTTAGTTGTATCTCATCCTCCCCCTCCAAAGTACAAAATACTCTCTCCTCGGCAACATCGTAAGCTTAGTGCTAACACAAACCTCTTCCTCCAATTGGATTTGCATGTATAACATATTTTATTATCATGGAAACCCAAAACTAGCTCTTCTTTCGCTAATTTCATCATGTATGATATTCTCCCTAACACTTAGATGATGCACGAAAGACTAAATTTCATTATACAAGATAAGGTGCATGAATTTCTAAAGTGCCTTTATTATACTAGACTTACTGCTCTAAAAAAAATTATACTTCTCTTCACAGTCCTTGTTGGTCTGACTCATGAAGGACACCAGATTTTCTTCTCTGCCTTCATCTCTTTGTGTTAACACAACAATAATGTTTTGCTTTGCTCCAATGAGATATAGAATAAAACCTCTATCAAAGTTGGGATTAATTAGCCAATGGGATAGCTGCCATTTTCTAAATAATTAGACATCTCGTGAATCCAACCATCCCTCTCATTAAACAATGTCTATCTACTCAACTTGAAATCCAACCACTACTTGGTGCCTTGCTTGTATCTTATCCTAACTTTGCAAATGACAACATACTCTTACCAATATCTTCAGCTAAGTGTTGACACAAACCTCTTCCTATGATTAGCTTGGTTGGTTTTACATGTATATCATATTGCATTATCTTGGAGATCCAACCAGCTCTTTTTTCACTAATTTCAACCTGAATAATATTCTCCCTAACACTTGGATGAATTACAAAAGCCTATATTTCATTGTTTGAGACATGTTGCTCGAACTTCTTAAGTACCTACATCAGACCATGGCCCTGTCTCTCCACAAAATTACACTTCTCTATTTATATTTTTTTATATATTTATATTTTTTAATAATTGTTATACTTTATATTTTTATTTTTTTAAATTTTAATATTTATTAAAATATATTTATTATAATTTCTTATTTAAAAAACTTTATTTGCATTCATTTTTAGATGTAGTTATTGTTTTTTATATATTATTTTCTTAGTTATTTCTGCGTTAATTTTGGTGCTTATTTTTATTTTCTTAGTTATTTTTATGTAGACCATGGCCCTGTTTCACATGATCTTCTCCACCTTCAACTTTCTATGTTACCACAACAACAATTTTGAGCTTCACTCCCATAGCATATAGATTAAAGCCTCTATCAAGGTTGGGATAGCTTATATTTAAAATTTCAAACTCATTTTATGTAAACTGTGTACCATCTTTGACATTCACTTATGTGTGAAGTGTATGTTTAAACAAAAATATGCGTGAAGTGAACTAATGTTGCATAAAGTGTCTTTGAGTTTTTTCACATTCACTTATGTCAATGTTTAAACTTTAACATTTTCTTTTAATATATGTTTGAAGTGTGTGTTTGAACAAACTTTGTGTGAAATTTTAACATTGACTACCACTTTGTTGCATTTGTACTTTGACACGTGTGTGTATGTTTGAACTTTCACATTCACTTTGTATGAATAGTGTTACTAACTTTGATACTCACTTTATGGTATATGTTTGAACTTTGACATATACATTTTGTGTGTTTGTATTTTGACATGTTTAAACTTAAGTGTTTACTTCGTGAAATATTTTTAAATTAGGCATGTATTCACTTTTGTGTGTTTGTACTTTGATATGTTTGAACTAACTTAATATACCTTTAAACTTTAGCACTCACTTTGTATATGTGTGAAGCATGATTTGCAATTTTGGTATTGATGTATATTTGATCCATTTTGACATTTACTTTGCATGTTTAAACTTTGACATTTTGACATTCAACTTTGTTTGCATTTATTGTTTATATGAAGTGTGTGTTTGAGATTTGATCCATTTTGACATTTACTTTGCATGTTTAAACTTTAACATTTTGACATTCAACTTTGTTTGCATTTATTGTTTATATGAAGTGTGTGTTTGAGATTTGACATATATTAATTGTTTGTTTGAAGTGACTTTCATTGAACTTGTTTGTTTTGTGTGCTTTGACATCCACTAGTTGTGAAATGTGTGTTTGAACATTGATTTACTTATTGTTTATTGAAGCATGGGTTTGAATTTTGATATCGACTTATATTTGATACATTTTCACATTTATTTTACATGTTTGAACTTTAGCACTTTAACATTCACTTTGTTTGCATTTATTATTTATATGATCTTTGTGGAGCTCTTTGTTTGAAGTGATTTTCATCTTTGTTTGTTTAGTGTATCAATTTGGCATGGACACTAGTTGTTTGTTGGAAGCGTGTTTGAACTATAGTTATTTATTTTGTATGCTTTTATTTTTTGAACTTTTGCATTCAATTTGTGTACTTTTTTGAATTTTGGCATCCTTTTATTGCATTTTAAAACTTTGCGCAAAATGTGTGGGTAAACTTTCACACACCCTCATATTATTTGTTAGCATTCAATGTGTGTGTGTGTGTGTGTGTGTGTGTGTGAGAGAGAGAGAGAGAGAGAGAGAGAGAGAGAGAGAGAGAGAGAGAGAGAGAGAGAGAGAGAGATTTTATCATTCACATATATTTGATCTTATTGTTTGTTAGTTTGTATGGATGGGTGGGTGTGTTTGAATTTTGATTGTCACTTTCAAGAGTGTTCTAACTTTGGCTCACTTTGTGCAAAATGTGTAGGTGAACTGACATTCCCTTATATTATTAGAAGGTTGCAATTTAGACATGTTTGTCTAGTGTGTTTTAGTTTGAGAATTCATTAATTGTTTGTGTGGTGTGATTTGGTTATTGTTTATTGTAGTGTGGGTTTGAATTTTGGATTGACTTGTATTTGATTCATTTTGACATTTACTTTGTATTTTTGATCCTTGGTACCTTTGTATTCATTGTCTTTGCATTTATTTTTTATATGAAGTGTGTGTTTGAACATTGATTTTCTTATTGTTTTTTATTAGGGGAAAAGCAGGAACAATAAGAAAATCAATGTTCAAACACACACTTCATTTAATCATGATTTTCTTATTGATTTAATTATAATTTTAAAGATTGATTTTCTTATTTACTAAATATATCTTTTTAAAAAAAAGAAGGTGCAATGCACCCATATTATTAGGGGTAAACACTTTTGACCGGAGTTATGAACCGGGTACAAGAAACCACAAGAAACTACTAAACCTACGAGCACAATGGCCCGACAAAGGAACAAGGCTTGCAAGCACATTGGCCTAGTGAGGGTTTGAACCGTGGTGGCCATCACTACAACCAAGCAACTTGACCATCCAACCTTATCGACATTTACTAAACATGTCTTAATCATAATTTTAAAGATTGATTTTCTTATTGATTATCTTATTGTTTATTGAAGCATGATTTTGAATTTTGGTATTGACATATATTTGATCCATTTTGACATTTACTTTACATGTTTAAACTTTGACATTTGACATTTGACTTTGTATGCATTTATTGTTTATATGAAATGTGTGTTTGAGATTTGACATACATTGATTGTTTGTTTGAAGTGACTTTCATTGAACTTGCTTGTTTTGTGTGCTTTGACATCCACTAGTTGTGAAATGTGTGTTTGACCATTGATTTACTTTTTGTTTATTGAAGCATGGGTTTGAATTCTGATATTGACTTATATTTGATATATTATTTACTTTACATGTTTGAACTTTAACACTTTAACATTCACTTTGTTTGCAAATTTATTATTTATATGATCTTTGTGCTTGAGCTTTAACATAAATTAATTCTTTGTTTGTTTAGTGTGTTTCAATTTGGCATCCTCTAGTTGTTTGTTGGAAGTGTGTTTGAACTATAGTTGTTTACTTTGTGTGCATTTATTTTTTGAACTTTTGCATTCAATTTGTGTACTTGTTTGAATTTTGGCATCCTTTTATTGTATTTTAAAATTTTGTGCAAAATGTGTGGGTGAACTTTGACATTCCCTTAAATTATTTGTTAGCATTCACTTTGTGTGTGTGTGTGTGTGTGTGTGAGAGAGAGAGAGAGAGAGAGAGAGAGAGAGAGCACATTCACGTATATTTGATCCTCTTATTGTTTGTTAGTTTGTATGGATGGGTGGGTATGTTTGAATTTTGATTGTCACTTTCAAGAGTGTTCTAACTATGGTTCTCTTTATTTGAATACACTTCACAATGTTTGAACTTTGGTGTATTTAATTTGTATGTGTGTAAAGTATGTGTTTCAACAAACTTTGTGTGATGTGCGTTTCAACTTTTCACATTCACATTGTGTGTGTTTGTTGTGAAATTTATTTTAACTTTGGTATTTACTTTGTGTGTTGAACTTCAATGTTTAGTAATTATGTGGCATGCGTTTATATTTAAACTTTCAAATTCATTTTTTGTAAAAATTTATGTTTAAAAATTCATTAATTGTTTGTGTGGTGTGTGTGCTGAATATTGTTTTACTTATTATTTATTGTAGTGTGGGTTTGAATTTTGGCAGTGACTTATATTTGATTCATTTTGACATTTACTTTGACAGTTTGGTATGAACTTTGTTTACATTTATTGTGTATATGAAGTGTGTGTTTGAGCTTTGGCATACATTAATTATTTTTTGAAATTGCTTTCAAACTTGTTTGTTTAGCGTGTTTAGACACCCACTAGTTGTGAAGTACGTTCTTGAAAATGGATTTGCTTATTACTTATTGAAGCATGGTTTTAAATTTTGGTATTGACTTATATTTGATCCATTTTAGCATTTACTTTACATGTTCAAACTTTGACACTTTGACATTCACTTTATTAGCATTAATTGTTTATATGGAGTGTGTGTTTGAGCTTTGACATACATTAATTGTTTGATTGAAGTGACTTTCATTGAACTTGTCTGTTTTGTGTGTGTTTGACCATTAATTTACTTATTTTTTTATTAAAGCATGGGTTTGAATTTTGGTATCGATTTATATTTGATACATTTTTACATTTACTTTACATGTTTGAACTTTAGCACTTTGACATTCACTTTGTTTGTATTTATTATTTATATGATATTTGTGCTTGAGCTTTAACACTAATTAATTTTTAATTTCAAGTGATTTTCAAGTTTATTTGTTTAGTGTGTTTCAATTTGGCATCCACTAGTTGTTTGTTGGAAGCATGTTTGAACTATAGCTATTTAATTTGTATGCATATATTAACACAGTGTTATTCTAGTTCAATGGACCTACCTTGAATAACCACTAGAATAACATATCCACCATAATTGTTGAAAAATGAGGTGTTTTCTTAGCTTAATACTCTGTAAAACTTTAATATTGCTAATCTAAGTAAGCGCTTTCTTTGTTACATATATTCTTTGTGGGTGATTATCTTGATTAATTCATTTTACTGTTGTAGAATGTAGAGAGAAGTTGATAGAAGAACTAGACAGGATATTAGAAAGATCACACAAGATATATCGTGGAGAAACCCTTTCGGGAAAAAAATCCACCAAGAATTATTCTATTATTCAATCTCTGAATTACCATAGCTCCAATTCTTGCTTGAGAATGCTTCTTATGTCTTTACCAATCTTCTTCACACCTGCAATAACAATTAAGAAAACTCTCTTCAACTTGAATGAGATATAGAGACAATATGCAACCTTGTAATCTCCAAAAGGTGATAATTACAATGCACAAGCTCAAGCCCTTGAAAAGGTATGCAATATTGCTTCAAGTTGAGTTCTACCATGAAGACCAAAGCTTAGAACATGTGATTTACCCATTTGGGTGTCCCAAACTAAAGCTACAACTTCTCCTTCACTTCGGTGATAATTCCAAAGCTCTTCCTCAAAGTTGGCGCCCTTAAGTAATCCTACTTAACTGAGCCTTCAAAAATATCTTATCATGCATTGGAGTTAATTCCAAGAAAGCATCTTGGGCGCCCAAGTTGGCTCCAAGTGATTTCTAGTTAACTGAAACATTTTCTCAACACCATTCATGCAAGAATGGTCATCCCCTGTTAACTGGAGGTAGTCCCTGTTATCTGTCATACAACTCAAGTTATTAGCCATGCATTCCAAGTTAACTGAAGCTAACTACATGCAACTCAAAATACTAACATGCATGCAACATGCACTTGCATGCAACTGAAGATAACTGAACTGAACTAAACTAAACTAAATTGATTCTGAACTGAACTAAACTAAACTGAACTGATCTGAACTTAACTTAACTGAACTTCAAGCATGCAAACATCAAATCCTAACTCCTAGGATCTTTTCATGCATTCAAAAGTGTTAACTTTTACTCTGTATAGTTAACTGAACACAAGGTGAGTTTCACCTTACCATGTGTGCACCCACATGTTCCTATTATTTAGAATAACTACACATGTCAATTTCATGATTTATTTCATCCAAATAATTAATCTCATCCTAATCTTAGTGTTGTTGAACACATTCCAAGAACTTAGGAGATACATGAAATAATTAATGTTTAGGATTTGCAATTAAATGGCATCCTATTTCCAACAAGAATAACCTCAATCTTCCCTGAGTATGTCATTGTAAGTCCATTGAACTAGAATAACACCAAGTCAATGTCATTAAGCCTCCTCATGCTTTCCACATTGAATTTCTATTTTTCATAGAGGCTCTCAACAGTTCATTTAAATCTTTTCTTTAGCATCTCCAGTGGATATACTATTCCATTAGACTTACCTTAAATAACCAATGGAATAACATGCGTGAAAATAAAATATGGATATGTTATTTGATAGGCAAGAGGTTTCACATGTGTAAAATGGAGGATGTAATTCTTCTTGGGGTGATAGATGATCGAGATTCAATGTTGTGTTTATTTTGGATTGAGAAATAGATGGCTAATATTAAATGTTAGTTTGACCTTGGATTGATGAATAGGATTTATGTTAATTTTAAATTATGGATGTGTCATGATTATCCCATTAGTGGGGAATTAGACTGAAGAAAATTAGCATGAAGGATGAATTAATCGAATAAAATTAATTATTCAATTAATAGGAGAAAATAGCAAATCTAATTAAACAATTGACATTATTTAATTAAATAGATGAAAATAGGTGAGAAAGGAGAGAAATAGTGTTAATAATCAAAATCTTGGTGTGTGATATGATCAAGACATTTTTAGGTCTCTATATTTTTCCCCTCTTTGAAGCAAGGTACTTCTTGCATTACTTCAAAGAATTGATACTTCTTAGAACCATTTTTTTTTTAAATCTACCTTTTCCAGAAGCTCCACTGTGACCTGGGCAATGGTCGATAGAATGATGATATGCTACCCCCTCGAGAGATAGAGCGAAACATTAATTTTTAGTTTGAGGTCATGATAAGATTATGAGAGTTGTGCTAAGAAGAGAAAAAATAATTATTAGAAAGCTCAGATGTTCAATGTAGAAATTTTTTATGATGTATAGACATTCATCGACCATGGGTAGCCTCATGGATATTTTGATGTATATCACACAAATATTTGATACTTGGATAGAAATATTAGTATGGATAGAAGAATGAGATAGAGTGAGATGATATAATAGATTAGCATTGTATTGAGATTGATTCAGTATTCCAAAAAACCTATAATTACTTGAGATTTTATTGGATATGTGATGAGATAGGATAGATGATATTGCTTTTGCTCCTTGAATTAGGCTTAATTTCATCATAATCCTTATTTTTGATATAAAAATAAACAAAATGCACCAAGGTATTGAAAATAAGGATGATATTGTATCTAATGCATGCAATTTGAATCTACAAATAGATATGACTTGTATTCTTATTCATACCTAGCATACAAAAACTTATTTGATCGTGTGAAAGAATGAAGCCATCAAAGTAAGGAGGTCCTAATAAGCAAAAGGTATGAAGAGCCTAATATGTCCTAGCCATTGTTTTACTTGAGACTACTCTTTCTCACGCAAGGCATGTATTCACCTAGGTCATATTACAAGAATATCCAACAAGCACAACAAATGAAAGAAATTATCAATGCTCCATTCCTTTCTCTCTAAATTAGTTTTAGATATCCTCGAAAGATCATTAGAATTGAATAATAAGATAAATCAAAAGAAAAGATCAAAATGACAAAAATGTCAATGTTGTCATATCTGTTGCCATAGAGTTGTTTTAGATGATATCCACTGATTTCTATTGTGGGAAAGATGTATGGGTAAGTGCACCAAGATAGTTCCCAAAAAGGGGGCTTAAGTGGCCACTTTTTTTCTGAAATCAGGAAATGCTGACCTTGGACGTGAAATTGAGGATAGTTACACTCAAAATGAGATGGAACAAAAACAAGGATAGTTACACTCAAAATTTGAGATGGAACAAAAACAAGGATCAAAGTGCTCTGATTCTACTTTCTAAACTACTAATTTATTTTGAAAATGGTTGAGATTAAGGGGTTCAACAAGGGATGTACACAAATTGGTGTTGTTTTTGTCAGAAAAACATAACATAGCAACTCTTGTATGACCTAAGCACGGTGAACTATTTTTTAGTATTTTTAAAATCGCTACAATCAGAAGTTAGCTAACAACATCTAGTTGATGCACAATTTTTCATATAATTTTTTAATGAATATTTGTTTTTTTACTAATTTTCTAAGTGGAACTTCCTAAAAAGAAAAATTTTTGGTCGCGGTTCCCCTACAAAT
>VDFB02000008.1:286299745-286335289 GCA_007258455.2 Sequoia sempervirens
GAGAGGGTGTGAGAGAGTGGGAGAGAGTAAGGGTGTGCGAGAGAGTGGGAGAGAGTGGGAGAGAATATATACAAAGAGATAATAAATCTATAAAAAAACCAACTTTTTCATAACGCGAGTGCGTTTTGAAGATGTATAGACATGACTGTTTTAGCAAGAATGAATGAGTTCCACTTTTTTTTTCTTTTAATATGTAATAACGCAAGTGTGTTATAACACGCTCGCGTTATGGGCTCATTGTGGCCGAGCCTCAGGCTCAGCACACAAAGCCATAATGCGCTTGCGTAATCGCGCGTTCGCGTTATGAATTTTCAAAACTTTTTTTTGAAAGTGGCCACAAATTTGCTACCCATCTCCATGCACCCGTCCATATCCTTAAGATATGTTTGGATGTTGATTGGTTGATAGCTGTTTGATAGGCTATTGATATGATGTTGACTGACATGTTTGAGAATGATCAAGATTTTGATTTTGCATTTAAAGTTTAGTGTTTCACTGATTCTTGTACTTGTTTCCATTTGTGTTGTCAAAGGTTTAAGGTGATGATCAATTTATTATGGTCAACAGTTTCTTGCGGGTGAAAGCGAGATGGGATAGGTGGTTTTGTTTTTGGAATATTTCAAATTTTTCGACCTTTTGAAATGTTTTGAGGCTATTTTTGGTATTTTGAGGTTATTTGAATGTTTTGAATTTTATGAAAATATTTGAGACTATTTTGAGGTTTTATGAGGATATTCGATGTTGTTTTGGGTTTTATGAAGATCTTTTACAACTATTTTGGTTTTTTAAATATTCTTCATGTTTGGATGTTTTTGGATTTTCTAAAATGTTATGGATGTTTTTTTTATATTTTTGCAAATGTTTTTTTGATTTTGAGGATGTTTCAAATGTTTTTGGATTTCAACATGTTTTTGATATTTTGATATTTTGACATGTTTTAATTTTTTTGGATTTTCTAAATGATACTTATATGACAATACCATTATCACGTTGTGAGACATTGGACATGGATCAAGAGTTATTTGAAAGCAAGATGCAAGTACCTACCCCTAGTGTCTAGCAATGTTTGATATTTCATGAGCTGATGTGTAAATTAGGATAACAAACATATGAGCATGAGAAGAATACCAAAGATTCATCTTGTGATAAGCTCACTAGGATAACGAGATTCTTCACAATTACTAAACATGAACCAATTGAAACATGAAACATCAAAGTAATGCAATTGAAAACCCAATTAGAAAATGCAAATCTCAGTCCCATTGGGGGATTATTGTTGAATTAGATGTGGAGTGCTTATCTTCAAGCCTAATCCATGGTTGATAATGCAAAAGCTTCAAAGGTTGATGATAATGGTGATTCACAAATGTAATTGGCTTAAGAATGAGTATGAAAATGAGTAGATTTTGGTTACTTGAATGCTTGTGAGTCAGAATTTAGATAAAATGAAGACTTTATAGATTTTCAGAATGAATCAATGGTTGAGATTGAATTAGCTAATCGATGGATGAAACTGAAAGAGAGAAGATGACATGGATCAAAGATCAAATCAAGGGTTGATAATGTATAATGGCATGGATCAATGATTTTAATCAAAGGTTTGAATTGCTTGAGACAATAATCAATCCCTTAATTTTAAGAGCATGTAGGAGATATTTCTATGTGGAAGGAGAAATGTGAATTTGAAAAGGGAATATTCTATGAGAATATTCTTTGAATGATTGGAGGAAATTAACCAATTAAACAATTTAGAAATTATTTAATTATGCAAGTGGAGAGAATTAGAGAATTTAATTAAACAATTAAGAATTATTTAATCAAAGAGAGGTTATGACATTTAATTAAATAATTCACATTATTTAATCAAAAGAGAAAAAATAGCATGGAGGATGAATTAATCAAATAAAATTAATTATTTGAGTAATAGGAGAAAATAATAAATTTAATTAAACAATTGACATTATTTAATCAAATAGATAAAAATAGGCAAGACATGAGAAAAATGGTGTTAATAATTGAAATCTTGGTGTGTGATATGATCAAGACATTTTTAGTGAAAATGTCTACAATATCCCCTCATTCCGAAGTTTTGCAACCTTCGTTAGAAAAATTATACTTAACCTATTTGTCATTTATGCCTTAATCCCTACTTCTTTGATCACTAGATAAATTTTGCTTCTCTAAATGCTAAATTTTCATATTTGACAATGGCAACCAAACCAAAACTTCCCCAAACTTAAAGTTGCAATTTTTCCTCAAATGGCAAGGTATAGGAATTATAGAGTGGATAATTTTTAAAGCATTACAAATATAGATATAATATAAAATAAATGCTTCATGAACATGAATTTCATAGAAAATTAATAAAATTAATGGTAATCATAGTTTATAATGTAAAAAATACTTGGAATGGCTGAAGTGATGGGAAAGGTGGTGTGTACAATGTGATTTGAGATTCACCAAGTAGCAAATTATTAAGAGAAATTTAATAATGGGAGTAAATAGGGGTACTACGAGCAACTTGTCATATAGAGAAACTATCAGAATGACGGCATGTGTCTGGAAAATGCTATATAGAAGAAGAAAATTACAACATGCATGGAATTGATTTATAATGATGTGATGTGATGTGTTGTGTTAAAATGGTGTTGAATAGGAATGGCTACATACACAACTAAAAGTGATAGTTGTTTTGTGTGGAGTGGTAATGAGCTGAAGGTAGTTGTTGTGAGTAGAAGTAGAATAGGTCTCTTATGTAAATACCTCGGGGCTGTTGCTACATGTTCATGAGAAAAAGTGCTCATAACTTGTGTGTAGCTGAAAATAAAATTTCCTCTAGTGGTACAATTTATTGGTGATATAGTGTGTGTGTGTGTGCATGTGTGTTAGTTTATTGTTAAGTGAGAATCATACCTACTATATTTCAATAGGTGAGCTAGTTAGCACATCTATAGACATATCAATGGTTCATTCAACTATGTCTTCATGATTTACAAACAATGTTGAATTTGTGAGTGGTGTAAACTATTGTTGCAAATCATGTAGGAACTCTTCTTTATGTAATATTTTTTTATAAAGCTTGAGGTGATGTCCATTGACTATCAAAGAGAATTTGATTGGATCAACTGTAATTAACTATACTCCTCCATTCTAAAATAATTGTTTTATTTCATAAGGACCTAGCCATCATGTTTGTAACTTTCCCTTGTGGTCCTTATAACTTGAATCATAGAGTAATACCTAGCCTCCTTCATGGAATTCTTTAGTTTTGATAAAATAATCATTGTCATTTGCTTCTTTGTTTTACACAATCTTTGTATGATGGATTACTTCCATCCTTATTTCACCTAGAGAATTTATATTGTGTAGTCTATCATTCTGATCTTTAGAGAGATCCATTCCAAGTTGCACCACTATTTTGATTATTTTATTTTTAAATTCAAAGGGAAAAGAAACATTTTTTCCATGGATATGCTAATTCATATGGTGTAAATCTTATGGTTATTTTCTTGGTTGTCCTATACGCCTAAAAAAATTCTAGTAACCTTATTGCCCAATCCTTCCAATATAGTTGAATTATCTTTGTTAGAATGAATTCAATTTCCCTATTTGTGAACTAAAATTTCCCATTTTCTTGTGGGTGGTAGGGTGTTGAATTTTTATGTCTGATCTCATTCTTGAGCTAGATGGACAATCAAATCTAAAGTAAATATTAGTCCTTGATTTATGACTGTCCCCCTAGGCACACCATACCTTGTGAAGACTTCTTCATAGAGGAATGTTGAAAATTTTCTATCTCTATCAAAATGTAATGATTTAACCTCCACTTATTTTTTTAAATAGTCAACACAGACTAGTATGTACTCATTATTGGAGGTGGGTGCCATTAGTTCACTCCTTGTAGGTCTACCCATCCTCATGCATTAATCACACCTCCATGTATACTCGACTACATCTTTGTGAAGTGTTGGCCAACAATAGCTAGTGTCTAGAATCTTTAAATCTATTCTCTTGGTTGTAAAGTATCCATAAGGCTCATCATGACAAGCTTGAAGAAGATCATATACTAAGTTATATTCCCTCATGCACCTTCTTATTATATTGTTTGGTCCTATATAGAATAGATAGACAACCACTCATGAATATAGAAAGATACGTTGAACTAAATAGAAATTTTATCTAAGTGGGAGATGTGGGGGTGTCATGATTGCAACCAAGTAGTTAGCTATGTCTACATACTAAGGTGTTTACATTGTTAAGGAAAATAGGTGTTCATCTGGAAAATAATCATCCATAATTTCTTCTACTTTCACTTGCAGCCTAGAAATAAAATTAGGTACCACATTTATTTTACCTAATTTATCCATAATAGTTATATCAAACTCCTATAGCAATAATAAAAACCTAACAAGGCATCTGCCAACCAATAGTTTATTCATCAAATATTGCATTGTTGTATGATCAATATGAACAAAACAAAATAACCAGTGATACAGTGTCTTAATTTGTTAATGGCATAAACTATTACTAACATTTCCTTCTCTATGATAGTGTAATGGAGCTCAACAACTTGAAGACTCTTACTGATGTGATAAATTATATACTCCAAATTACCTTCATTTTATCCTAAAACAAATCCTATGAAAAAGTTAGAAGCATCCATATGTATGTGGAAAGGAAATTTCCAGTTAGGGCTTCTCAAAACAAGTGCCCTTGTGAGAGATATTTTGAGATCTTTAAAGGCTTCTTGGAAGTAAGTGGTCCATTAAAATTCAATTTCCTTAGATAGGAGGACAAACATGGGAGTTGCTATTTTATTGAAATCCTTAATAAATCTCTTGTAGTATTCTTCATTGCCAAGGAAACTCCTCACATATTTTTGCTTCTAAGGGATAAGTAGTGTAAAAATCACTTCTATTTTGTTCGGATCCGCCTGAATCCCCCTACTTAATACAAAGTGTCCAAAACAACTCCTTCAATAATAATCATGAAACATTTCTAATGAATAAGGGAGAGATTAAGATCTTGGCACCTTTGAAGGACCTTCTTCAAGTTTTCTAGTGCTTCTTCACAAGAATTTCTATAAGTGGTGAATTCATCCATATATATTTCCATCTGTTGGTATTAAGGTGTCTCAACCTTAGTGAGTCAAATCATGATTAATTTTTTAACTATTTTCCCCTAAGTTGTTGATTTTATTTATTAAATGTAAAAATATATGTTTCCAAATTGTTAAGTCACTTTGTGGGACCCAGGGGAGAGTTGGCATGCTACATGCAAGGTGCAAAGAGAAATATTGTGACACTTGTCACATGGGTGCTCATTTGGGAAGAGGAAAAGATTAAAACCTCTAAAAGGGGAATCATGTTGACATGTGGAAGTCTAATTTTGGAAGCAAGCTTTGGCGGGATCCACTTGTGAGCATGTTTATCTCTTTGAAAAAGCAGAGGCAGGGAAAGACAATACTTATCACCTAGGTGCTCATTTGAGCATTAAGCATTGCAAAAAACTCAAGGAGGAGCACCATGATGCCATGTGGCATGTGTTTGACTTGTTGACTGAAGTGCAAAAGGGAATATTGCTAAATAGAGACTGAATTGTCACGAGGAGTGACTAGGAGTCATGGTTGAGTTCTAATTTGACAGTTCACTTGATTATATCTATGGGATGCCTAGTATGTGAGGTTACTTGATTTTTTGAGTTGCAAGCCTTGCATGTGCTTACATGTTGTAATGGTTGCTAATCAGGTCACTAGTGACTCATGCATGTAGAGACTATGGGATTGACACATGGAAATGTTGGATGCCTATGTATAAGAGGAATATATATTGATGGCTTAGTGCATTTTCTTGTAAGAGTGTGATTGTAATATCTGTATACTGTTTAAATATGAAATAGCTAAATTTATGTGCATTCTTAAATGAAACTGTAAAAGTTAAAGGATTTGAAACAATTTTTTTGCAACCCTCTCCTGATTGATTTTCTTTAGGAAAGCATTTTGACACTTTGCTTGCTTTTCACCATAGAGTCAAGAAAAAATTGAAAATAGGCTCAAGACAACCCTTTGGAATGTTGCATGTCTATCACATAGCCCAAATAGAAAATCCAAGTAGCATATATACCCCATGGACATGTAAAGGTGGTTTTATCTTAGTCTTTTGGAGCTATTTTATCTAAATTTAGCCACTAAACGTATCTACGAGAGAAAAGTATTTCTTCCCTATTAATGAGAGTATGTGCAGGATCATGATGGGCCAAAAAGTGGTGATATGATGGGTATGTGTAGGGTATGTAGCTGACGACTTTTTTTTTACCCAAAATTGATGAAATGAAAAGGGTTTTTAAATGAGATTTTCATCTTTCCACCAATATAAATTATGCTTTACTTTGAATTTAATAAATAATTATTATTCATTTTCTATTTGAATTACGACTAAAGTCCTAATTGATAGGCTAATTGAAAAACATCTATAGCTCTCAAACGGTATCACATTTTTTGAATTTGAAACATGCGTCACATTCTATGCTTCAAATACTATATGATTAAAAAATAAAAATGAATTTCATGAAGTTTTGACCAAGTTAAGGTGGTCGACATACAGTTTTTATATTTTTAAAAGTTGTAATAAAAAATCATAATTAATTATTTACTTGGAAAAAATTACAAAAAATATGCATCACATCAGGACATGAGTCCTCTACTTATATCTAAAATCTTATAAAAATATTATCATTTTATTGTGGTTAGGGTGGGTGACATACACCTACTTCTTATTTTTCCCAAATTTAAGTACTACTGCATTGAAATTTCAAATTTTCACCAAATATATTTTTCTTTTTTTTAATAAACCTAGTAGTTTAGAAACTACATTCAATTTTCTATAGATTCTATTCTTACATATTTTTGAAATAATATAGATAACTTATTCAAATTTTTTCGTCAAGTTGCCTAACTCTATTTTTTTTGAAATTTTCACCACTTAAGGGTCTATTTTTTCCATGATGATCTTGCACATACCCATGAATCTAACACTTGATTAGTAAAGGGAAGATGGAAATGATCCTTCAACATGGCTATATTTAATTCTCTATAAACCACATATATTCTTGCAATATTGTAAGTAATTTAATTTGCTAGGAAGATATCAATTGATTATTGACATTGAGTGTTCTTCCAGGTGTTATTTCTACAGGTATGGAATAATTTATTACAAAAGCAACATCCGACCTTGATAGATTAAGATTATAACTATGCGAGATTAGTGTATGGAATAGTTGTGAGGTAGATTTGGAGGCTGTTGTAGGTATAATATCATGTAATGGGTAGTGAAACATGCTAAATAGTAGTGTTGATGTGAGTCCATCCCATAAGAGTTTTGTATGATATTTGTAAGAATTTTATCTTCATCCTAAATATTGATCATTGGGATTTTTTCTATGGTCAAAAGTGTTTGTAGGGAATATTAGTCATCATCCTCCAAACTTGGCTAGACATTTTCCAATTTTGCGTGAGGTTGTGCAGGTGGATAAAGGACCAATTTTTTGTCACATTCCCATTAGAGATGATCATGCTACTATATCTACATCCAATAAATACATATTTTTTCACTAACCATGGTCTATCTAAGATTATAGGATATCCTCCAAGATTGGCCTTAGGCTACAAAACCATAAAGTTTGTTAGATATTTGCTTGAATATAGTGTGATGGATAAATCCTCAATAATACTATTTGGATTGATTGTTGACCTATTTTCTAATTATTGAACTGTGGTTGTAGGTTTGAGATCCATTAGGTAAAGATTTTGCATAGTTTCTCTTGTCATTACATTGATTTCCACTCCTAGGCCAATCAAAGTATTCTTGATGAGTATGCCATTAATCTGCACATCTACACCAGGACTACTAGGGTATGCATACTTTGGGACAACTAATTTTCCCAGCATAATATCAACCAACTATCCTATAACATGGAATATAGTCTAGGGGTCCTTTCATTTCCTTGTATTTTTGAGGAATAGTTCCTTCAAAGTCTTTGTGTAGATGGGAACTTCCTTGATATCATGGATCAAGGGAATTTTGACACAAACATTCTTCAACTAGCTCAAGAAGTCAAATTCAAGCTCAAAGTGGAATTTTTGAGTGCTCAACCTCTCTAAGAATGGTTCTTCCTTATTTGTGATGTTTTATTTAGGTTATTTAATTGAATGATCAATAATTTTAATTGTTGGTTCCTCATTATAAATTTTTGGAATATGAGGAGATGATGGTCCAACAAGCACTTTTCTAAACAAATATGAACATCTGTGGTATAGTCATAAATTCTACATATAACATCAAAATTGAGAAAAAAAGTATCAGGGTCTTCAATGATTAAATTGTAGAAATTGGTCAAGGCTAAAGGAGATATGTTCTTCAAGGTAACTACTCTCTCTTGACTTGTTATTGAGAATTCAAATATAAGAGGATCAACTAGGTTGTCCACCACCTCTTCTACCATTGCTAATTTGATTAAGAGATATTCCAAGCGAAATAGAACCAAAGTTACATTTATATTGCTAATATATTCTTCATCTGGGAATACGTGTTGTGAAGTGGCCTAGTCCATCTCAGAGAAAAATGTGGATAATGCTAATGAGAGTGATTTTAACATTGCCAAGGTAGATCTTTTCTCTTCAACACATGAAGGAGATATTCATAACTTTCAGGTGTCCATAGCTAAGTTGATATAAAGAACATAGAAATAAAAGCATACAAAGGATCGACAAAAAACAATAGGTCTAAGTCTTGACATCTTATCTTATGTCTATTGCATGGATACATATGATTTATTGATAGATGCACCCCCATCTCTACAATTCCTATTTATGAGAGAATCATTAAGAAGGAAGTTATTGAAAATATGCATAAATACCAATCATATAGAAAATTAACTAAGGAATGGGTGGATCAAATGAAAGTAGATGATTGAGATTTCATTGGGAAAGCTAAAGGAGTTTATTTAAAAGTAGATGTTCAGAAAGAAAAAATTGCAAAGGAATTAAGAAAGATGAGAGAATACGAGTCAGTGTGGTAGAGAATTTTGAAATACCTCCAGGAGATGAACAAGATATATGTTAATATCCTAGTTGCTAAGAATATTTTCTCAAGTATTGAAGATAATTCCTAATTCAAGAGGGCATAGGGGTCTGGGATTTAAACCCCTCAAATGTGTAGAGGCATCCCCTGTTCTAGAGTTTGGGGATGAAGAGCTGCAAGAAGAGCAATATTTCTCTTCTCATGCCTTAATATGCCATTTCAATAAATTTTGGCCTTCTGTTTTAGACCTTAACACCTGGATACAGGAAAACTGGCACCCCTTATTGCAAAATGATCCAAAAAAATTTCTTAGTGCTCAGGGTTTTTTCATTGCTTCTTTTGGCTCTACCAAAGATAGGGATTGCATTTTGTTTGACCACCATTGGTCTTGGAAACAAGACTACCTTTTTCTTAAGGTTTGGCATCCAACCTTCAATCCTTCTTTAGAATCTTTTAACATTATGTCGGTCTGGGTACGACTTCCAAATCTGCGGCTTCAATTTTGGATCCTTTCATGTTTCAAGTCTATTGGTGATTTGTTAGGCTCTTTCTTGGCTATAGATAAGAAAACTACATATTTCTCTCATACGACTTTTGCTTGAATTTTGGTGCACTTGGATCTCTCCAAGAATCTTCCTGCTAATATAATTCTTAATGTTGCTGGTTGTTCATGGAATCAACTGTTGGATTATGAAGGTCTTCCCTTCCGGTGCAAGAGATGTTTTGAAACAGGTCATGTGGTTGTAGCTTGTCACAAAAAAAGTAAATCAGCTAAAAAATAGGCTTCATGGTGGAAAGATGCCCTCTCAAAGCCCCCTCAAATTGAGCAGAAAGATCTTGCTCCATCAGTGGCTCTTTCAGCAAAATCTGATGAGAAGATTGTCAATCTTAAACAAGATCAGAAAAATATTTCTCCACTTGGGTTGATATCTGATTTAGACATGGCTCCAACAACAAAATCTGGCGTGAAGTTTGCACAAGATCAGAAATCAAACAAGCTTGGGGCTCATGAGTAAGTTGTGGGACAAAAGAATCATGTAGAGGATTGGAATCTGAGCATTCCATTGACCAAATCTTTAGCTTTTGAGATGGATTATGAGGACAACCACTGGACATTAGTGGAAAAACGCAAGAAACCTTATTTCAAATTATCTCTCGCGCCTGCTTTTTGCTCCGCTGTACGCATCAAAGGGGGTTAGTTTGTAGCCTTTATGATAATTTCTTTGTTTGATGCCAGATGATGTTGCATGGCTTTTCCTATGTATTTCTCTTTATATATATTAATATATTATATATAGGTATTTCGCCTTTTGCATAAAAAAAAAAATTTGATATGTGGTTTCCGAGTGTGGAATGAAAACTTGTATATCAGTCATATTTTGATAGAACAAAAGAAAATTTTGGCAACTTGTGAACAAGTAAAAACAAAGATCAAAGATGATCTCCTATCACTCAACATAGATACATTGGGAAAAGATGAAATTCAAGACATGGATGTTCAAATCATTAAGAAAAAATTTGAAAATATGATTAGTGTATAATTATTTAATAGATAAATTTTCAGTGTGGAGGTGATGAAGAGGTTGAGTAGCATTTTCATCACTCTTGATATGTGTAATGGTGATGCACCTAATTTTTGTAAGAGTTTAGAAGATATTCAAAAGAATCATGTTACCTGGAAGCTAAGGATGAGCAATGCAATTTTCCTAGAAATAAGCTCATGCATCAAGAGGTTAAGTTATTCAAGATATTTAGAGAAAAATCTTCCCATCAAAGGCAAGTTGCAACATAAAGAACTTTTATAGAAAAACATTAGGGATGGTATAAATGAAAGAAAGTGAGTTTCTCAATGAATTCGATTGTATAAATTTCTTATTATATTTCCATGTCATAAGTCACTTATTTTGTTTTAATGATATTTTTATAAAAAGTTACCTTTATCTCTTATTTGTAATAAGTTAGGAAATGAGCCTTATTCATGCAAAAGTTGAGAGATTTATAACTTAACTAAATTTTACTTTATTTCTCTAAAAATTTAAAGGTAGTTACCCAATTAGCCACAAATTAGTTATGAATTAGTAAATCAAAGAAAGACTATAATTACAAGGCTTGTGTTATTGCAAAGGTACTTTTTGATTCTCACAAATTTTCATAAGGGATTTTGGAATTATACAATTCTAAAAAGTAATGGAAAATATATTTAGATGTGCATTCGTGGCATTTTATATGTGTCATTGTTAATATCTTTGTATGTTAAGTTAATAATGACCTTTATTATCCTAAATCATGTTTGTGGAAGTGATTAGTCATATTTTTGAAAAATTATGTTAAATATTCCCATTTCATGGTTTCTTGATTTGGATATGTTAAAATTCATAGTCTAAATTTGTTATAAAACTCTTATGAGTCTTAGTTTTTTGTAATGAATATTGTTAAGTTTTAAATAATATTGTAAACCTATGTAGCATTCATGTGGTTGTTGTTAGATTCTTTAGTGTAGCCTTTATATTTAGAAGTTTTCTCTTTCCTTTCAGTACTTTTTGGTGAAAAGTACACACAAATCCAAAAAAATAAATCATATGAGGGAGCTTCCCATTTCAAGCGTAGAGGAATATTGCAATTTCATAAGCAATCTCTCCAGTTGTTGGAAAAATTTTCCACCTTCCATTGGGAAATGCATTCTACATTTCAAAGTGACAAATTTATTTACCAGCAGGGTCACAACAAGTTGAAAACTTGTAAATTTATACTTAAAATCCTGTCAACCCCTATATGTTAGACGTTGGAAGGTTTTGACACATGTTAAGAGGTGACAAGACTCATTTAAGACGCCTTAAATTCCCTTATAGGACCAAATTCAAAATTTATATTTAAAAGTCTATCAACCCTATATGTTAGACCTAGGAAGGTTTTGACACATGGTAAGTGGTGACAAGACTCGTTTAAGGCCCCTTAAATTCCTTTATAGGACCAAATTCAAAATTGACACTTAGGATGATAACTCACCCTTTCTTGTCACCCTAGGACACTTAAGGGATTTAAAAAATTAAAATAAACATCACAACACAACATATTGATATATATCTAGGTTTTGAACAAGTCATGATTAAGGGTGATTCAAAATTGATTGTGGATTATCTAAATGACTTGTCTGAGCCCCCTTGGAATATCAGTAGCTTTATTCTAGACTCTAAACGTGTGCTCTCTTTTATGGCGGGTGTCTTTGTATCCCATATCCACAGAGATGGAAATAACTCTGCTGATGCAATCTCCAAAATGGGGCTCCCCTTTCCCCATTAGAAAATTTGGAGATTTGAGAATATTCTAACTCATATTAAGGACTGGTCGGTTAAGGACCAGATGGATGGGGCTCCTTTTAATCTTCAATGATGTTGATGTTTTCCTTGCTTTATGTGAGATTCTTTGCTTCTATGGTTGGGTTGTTGGTTTCCCATTCCATTTTGATTTTAAATTTGAATTTTAATGTCTATTGTTTGACGTGTCATAAAAGACAAAGCTGCCTAATTTAAAATTTAAATTTGAATCTAAATTTTCTCAAGATGATGTGTCATAAAAGGTTAGAATCTACTTAGAAAGTAAAGAGTACAAATTGTGGAGGTAAGGTGGTGAGCCACGTGGTTTGGGTGATGGAGGCGTATTTGTATACTTTGCATGCTTATCTCGTTCTAGCTCAGGGTGTGAGCCATAATAATTGTGGCAAGAAAGATGAATTTGATGTGGGGTGGATGATGTCAGCCTTGGCAGGTTTTATTACCTCATATGCCTATGTGACTTGGCACTATCACTTTCATGAGTTAACACTAATAGGGGACTTAATAGGAAAGTATCATGTGCCTTGGGATACTGTTATTTATTATGTTTTGTTCTTTCCTTTATGGAATTATGCTCTAACGTCTTTCTTCCTTGAGATGGATTATTTTATCAATGATGTGCTTTTCAACAAAAATTTGAACGACATGACTATAGATCTTATCTCCTCTGAAGCAAAGGGTTCAAGGCTTAATTCCATCATGACAGATAATCCCATCATCTCCTCTGCGTCATGCCCTTGCATGTTCCCTAAGACACAATATTTTAGACATCCTTTCAATTAGAGTTTGGGCTACTATTGGCTCTTGATTTTCATCATTATTGATTGCATCGTCTACTCTTACATGGATTGTGGGTTTTTGAATTGGGCTGCTAAAATTTGGCGTAAATTTATCCACCTTACAACTTACATCATGGCTCCTACTAAATCTTTCTAGATGTTGTGTGATGATAGTGCCTTGCTAGTGGAGGTCTTGTCCACTATTTTTCTACCAAATCATGGCAACAACTATATTATTTCCTCTTTGATTAATTTTTTACCCACTAATTTGACTATTGAGAAAGGTATTTTTTCTTTCTTCTGCCACTGCCACTGTAACTCCATGGGGGGTCCCAGGAAAAGTTCAGAGCCATTATCTTGTGTTTCTTTATGGTAGAATGTCAAGCTCTAGGAGATCTTCGAGGAGGCTAGCATGATGCCATTCTTTATAGCGATGTGTGGGTATAATGGCGATATTATTGCTAAGTTTTACAATTATTGGAGAGAGTATAGAGTTTAAATTGGCAGTATAGGGTTTGAAGTGTCCTCCAAGTTAATTGCAACTATGATGGGTCTTTGGTACAGTGGCCTAAGGGTGTCTAAAATAAGCAATGGCAATTGCCAGAGGTTTATGGACAACTTCCTTGAAGGTGATGAGAAGTTGGAGAGATGTCAAAATGGCTATGATAGAGAGCACCTCCTTATTCCTTATGGGGTTGTTAGTGTTCATATCATGAAGTATTTCACCTTGGAAGGGAACTACACCACTATCCATAGGTACCATTTTCCCTTTGTATGTCATATATGTAGGAATGAGAAAGTTATCATACCTTTCTATTTTCATCTTTAAAAAAATGTAAAGCTAAGGGCATCTCGTCCCCTCTCCACCAAGGTTTGGTCCAGTGTCTTTATAATTATGTTACTGCTATTACCCCCTTGTCGGGTTCTCATGGAGGTATCCCTACTAGTTTTTTTGCCCCTATTTCTCATGCAAAATCCCTCACTGGCCCTTCTCTAGCTATTTCTTCTGGTGAGGTACCTCCTCTATGAGACCTCCTACCAAAAATCCCCCTATTGTTCCTTCTAGTTTAAAACAATCTTTAATTAAGGGCCTTCTTACCAAGGGAAAACCTACTACTCAAAACTTGAAAGGAAAAGAGTCTTGTGTTAACCCCTCAGGTAATTCTGGAACTAAAAGGAAGGCCTTTGATAGTCTTGAACCAAAAAATCCAAAAAAGTCACCATTGAGATTAGAGATGAGGAGGAGCAAGGTAAATTGGATGATTCTAGTAGCAGGAGGGGTGAGAGGAGGTTAGCTAGGCTTGCTGGCCAGTCTGCCAAAGGGAAGAAAATTTGTTTTGAAGAGCCCGAGGATGACCCTAAAGAGGAATCTCCACCCCCATTAATTTGTGTGAAAAGGAGCTATTGGTTGTTTTGGGAGAAGATCTCTTGGATGATTTTTCCAGTAGTGAATAAGATGAAGAAATGGTTGGTGATGATCAACCCATGGTTGAAGACTCAGAGGATGAGGAAGAGGAAGGGCTTCAAAATATTGAACGTGAAATTGAGGATGTGTTTAGGGAAGTCATGAATGGGATGGATGATCATCCAATGAAGGAAAATATTAAGGTGATGCAGGATAATGTTAGTCACATGGATCCCTATGCTTCTTAAATCCATGAGCTTAAGTAGAAAGTGGATAAGATGGACATGGCCTTCAACAAGTTAATGGTCATTACTTTGGGCATAATGTGAAAGGACATATTTAGTGTGGTGAGTGGGGTGACTAAGGCTAGGAAAGGCCATCAAAAAGGGTTGTGGAGGAGAAACTAGAAGGATCGACTAGATCGATGGAATAATAAATTGGGGCGATGGTACAACTTGAGAATGAATGGAACCTTATTTGCTATCCGAAGGAGTAATTGGGTATGTTGGTATGCGTCTTTTGGATTTTTCTCTTTGCTCTTATTGTGCCTATGTGCCCTTCAAATTTTTAGTTTTGGTTGTGTCTTTAGGGTTGTTGTTCTTTGCTGGCTAGTTGTTTTTGCTATTTCGGGTGGCTAGGTGTCGGTCTTGCTGCAAGGTGCTAGTCAATTTTTGGCCTCTACTATTTTTTTGGGTTTTTTGTTGACCTCTAGGCCTTGTTCTACTCTCTAGTTAGGTTTAGGGGCCCTTTCCCCTGCTTTTGTTACCAAAAACATATTGATATATAAGGACATTAATTTCTCCATATAGACTAATATCAACTTTATAGATTTTAGACAATAGGGTTTACTAATGGATTTCCAAATCCATTAGTCATGGATAACCTACACACTCAACTCATATGTTAATAGTTTTATATACATAGCTAAAGCAACACCAATTAAATTACATACATAAAATAAGCATGAACAAGTCATTTTAATACCATATTTCACCCTAGTATCAATTAGGGTATCACAACATATCAATAATGATAATAAATACAATACTCATAAACATGTTTAGACATTAAATCCATCCATGATCACCATTCATACTCATAATTAGATATTAAATCAATACATGATAGTCATAATCTATCTCACCCTAGAATTAACATCAATTTGAGCATTTTTATTTAAATCAATCTAACCATAGTAATTGATTGATCATTTATCATATATGCGTTATATAGAAGTAATAACTAAAGATACTATAAATACATAATCATCATCCCTATCTAAAATTTAATAATCACATACATAACATAAGGTCTCTAGAAATAATAAGTCAAAATATTGTAACTATCTAGGTAAAAGATGGGCCTTGCATCCTCCTCCCCTAGGGATGATATTCCTCTTGGAAGTCCTCAAAGAGGTGAGCTAGATAATCCTCAACTATATGGTGTCCTCTCAAGTGGCTGCAACCTTTTCATATTTTTCCCACCAAATCTTGACCTGGTACAACTCTCGACCTTAAGAGCCAATATCTAATGAGCCAAAATAAGAATAGGGTCCAATGCTAGTTTCCCACTCGAATTCACCTATAAATCACCCCAATCCAAAACATGAGAATCATCATGCACATAACATATTAAAACTAATACATAAAACAAATCGTGGATGCACAATAGGGTAGATAATAAGCCACATAACCTACTTGCTCCAAGATCTTGAAAAAGACTTACAAATTGTGGTACAATATTAGATCCGTTTCCATGATGGATTAGATTCTTATGTGGAAACACTCTCAAGAACACTCAATCACCAACTAAGAAAGTTTGATCCACTCTCTTAAAGCATTGGCATACTTATTTTGATGATCTTGTGCCTCTTGAAGATGTTTCTTAATCAAATGCACTTGTCACTCCATGTCCTAAACCAAATATTGACCAATGTCCACTCTATCCTTGATATTATCCCAATTCAAAGGAGTCATACAAGTCTTACCATACAATTCTTGAAATGTTTCCATACCCAAAGAACTATGATGCCCATTATTGTACAAGAAAACTTGGCCAAGTACAACTACTCCCATTTGGCTTGATGATCCATAACATACATATCTAACATATCCTCTAGAACTTGGTTCACCGACCTCTCTATATGTCCATCTATCTTGGGATTATATGTTGAACTAAAGTTGAGTTGTGTGCCCAACACACGTTGCAATGATATCCAAAAGGTTGACATGAAAAGTGAATCCCTATTTGAGATGATTATGCAAGGGATCTTATGGAATCTAACAATATCATTTAGGAACACCATTACCATTGTTGGGGCAATATAAGTAGTATGCACTAGTGAAAATGGGTCACCTTGGTCAACTTGGAAACCATCATCATGATGGTTTCATCGTGTTGATGTGAAAAGGGTAGATCCACTATAAATTCAATCTAAATGGTGTCCCACTTCCACTTTGGAATACCATGTGATTAAAGAACTATTGAATGTTGGTTCTCTACCTTGAATATTTGAAGCTTAAGGCATTAATTGACAAATTTTACAATGTATCATCGTATACCTACCCAATGATATAGTTTTTGAAGATTGACATGCATCTTCTTCAACCCTGGATGCATTACATAAGATGATCTATATGACTTTGATAACACCATTATCCAAATATCCCTTGCAATAGGTACATAAATATGATCTCCATGACATAATAACCCATCTATCTCCAATGTGTACCTTGCAAAATTTTCCTTAAGGGACCTTTGAGATTGCAACTCATGCTATACCTCACAATATGACTCATCCTCTAACAAATATTGTAGAATCTGACTCTTGAAGTCTATACCCAAGGACATGGACATAAGATCATGCTATCTCCTACTCAATGAATCTACCACCACATTCTCATTTCCTTCGATGTAATGCACATAAAATTCATATTTTAAAATGAACTCCATCAAACATTGTTGTTAATAATTTAGATTTGGCTGCATAAAGAAATATTGAAGACTATGGTGGTCTAAATGAAGCTTATAATGGTTTCCTAAGAGGAAGTGTTTCTATTGAAATAAATCATGAATTATTGCTACCAACTCCAAGTCATGGGTAGTTCAGCTCATGGGCCTTGAGCTTTTACAACTCATACGTGATCACTCTACCCCCTGCATAAGTATTGCACCTAATCACTCTAAAGAAGCATTTGGACAAACCACAAAGTCTATTGATGGATATGGTACTAATAAAATAGGTACATTGGTGAGATGATCCTTGAGGACCTAGAAGACTCTCTCACACTGTTCTATCCTCAAAATTCTTCCCTTTTCATTAAAGGGAAGTGATATGATATGAAATTATAGAAAAAAGCTCAACAAATATTTGATAATGTCCTACTAACCCCATGAAGATCTTGACCTATGTCATGTTAGTGGGTGTTGGTTAATCAATGATAGACCTAATATTTGATGGGTTTATGCAGATACCATTGCTAGATATGATGCAGCCTACATATTGAACCTCTAATCTAAAGAATGCATACTTAAAAAAGATATCATATAATTGATGTTACTTCAAACACTACAACACCTACTATAACTTCTCCTCATGATCCTTCATTGTCCATGAGTATATAAATATATCGTCAAGGAAAGTCTACACAAACTGATATAAGAAGGTATGAGATACCTTGGTCATGAGGTTCATGAACATTGTGGGAAATTTGTCAAGCTAAAGGGTACTACTATAAACTCATGGTGATCATAGCTAATCTAGAAAGCTATCTTATGAAATTTTTCCTTTTTAATACTTAGATAATAGTATCCAAACTTAAGGTATCTTTGAGAATGCTTTAGCACACTGAATTTGATCAAATAAATCATCAATCCTAGGAGAGGTTAGTAATTTTTATTCATTACCTTATTCAGTTTCCTATAATCCATACATAGATGAAAGGACCCATCCTTCCTCTTAACAAATATGATGAGTGTGTCCCAAGGAGATATGATATGATAGATGTGACTCTTATGTAATAACTCCTCTAACTATAGCTTGAGTTCGCTAAGCTCATGAGTAGTCATCCTATGTGGTGCTCATGATACTAGATCAACTCCTAGTACTATGTGAAATTCAACCTCATGTTGAGGTGGCATCCCTATTAAATCTAGAGGAAACACCTCTACAAACTCCGTAAGAATAGGAGGATCATCCAATGATGCATCTAAATCCTCATCTATCCTATTGATAATGGAGATAGAAAATAAATGGCATCCCTTTCATATGCACCACTCCAATTACAAAAAAAAATATCATGTGAAGGGATATGGGTCTCTAATACCCTTGAGGTCTCTATTGATATGCCATGGTCATCTATGAACTCAACAATATTTTTATGACAATCCATCTTAGCTCTATGTGCGTCTAGCCAATCCATACATAATACCACACCATAAGAACTTGATGGAGTAACACAAAGGTCAAATGATCTGGTGGAAGCTACAAGTCATAATTGATAAGCTCTAACTAGTAAATCAATAACCACATTGGCACATGAAGCTAGCTTAACCTCACTTATCATCCTACCTAGATTCCATTGGCCTGATACACTCCACTATTGATGGGGAAATGAAAGAATTTTATTCCCTAAAATCAAATAAAATAGAAACAAGAATATCACCTATCATACTTTGGGCCTTAATGACTGTGATCTAATGCTCATCTTGGTAACTATCGATTGTTGTAAAGAATTTGTGGGAATTAATCACATCTCTAACCATTTTCTTAGAACCTCCTACATGTTTTCCTCCAATCATGAATCTATATAGGTACTCTATAACTAAGTTCCCGACACCATTGCACATAAAGTAAGGACCCCTAATCTTCACCTAGGTTATTCGAGTCCTAGTAAACTATTGTGTCCCAGTCCTACTGGAGCCATACTATCCTCCCAAAAATGACTACAAAATGTGCTAGAACTATACTTAATCCTTGTGGTTGTTGATCATGATGAGGAACTTGTGCATTCCACACTCTAGAGTGGCCACCCCACAATCCTTTTTGGGGCTTAGGCCTTTGTACTTGTTGCTACTACTATTATGGTGGCCTATATGATTGTGATGGTGGTATAAATCCTCCATTCTATAGAGGGGAAGGTTTGTGGAGGCCTTTATCCTAATGCCTTTGGTTGCATATTCAAAACCACTCCTCTCATGTGCCCTAAGACTTCCCTTGAATCTCCTTTTCTATAAGGGATTTATCCATAGCCCCTTAAATACAATTACAGGACCAAATTTGAAATTGACACTTAAGATGGTAACTCACCCTTCCTCACCACCCTAAGACACTTAAGGGATTTAATAAATTAAAATAAACATCATCACAACAACAAAACAACACAACATATAAACATATAGGGACATTAGTCTCTCCATATAGAGTAATATCAACTTTATTATTTTCAGATAATGAGGTATACTAGTGGATATTTAAATCTATTAGCAATGGATAAATAACATACTAAATTCACATTATATATATATATATAGTTGAAGCAACACCAATTAAATTATTTGAGTTCGTATCAGAGCACTAGTGCTTATTGTGTTGTTTTTTTGGTGTCAATATATATTTACATTCTAAATTGGTATCAGAGCTTCTGTGTGTCATTCTGTTCCCGATCTTGAATGGTATCAGAGCTTGGTTACATACCAGAGCTAAGGTTCAGAGCCTAGTTTCATTCTAGAGCCATGTTTCCTTTCAGAGCCATGATTGTTCTAATGCATGTGAGCAGTAATGGAGAAAATAAGTATTGACACCAGCACAATAAGCACTAGTGTTTTGATACCAACTCAAATTGAAGCACAATTTTGACAGCAAGGCAATAAGATAGAACAAAAATTTTCAGAAATGAAATACTTTCATTAACTCAAAGATATTACATATATGCTTTTGGCGTTATCATATTTCTGATCATCCAGATTGCTCGAAGCGCAGGAGAGAGCATACGTCTGATATGCTGAACACCAGGCTATTAGACTTATGGACTCTAGACAAGGCTCAAGACTCAATCTCTAAGACTCTATGCAAACTTGGAATCAACCCCGAATGCCTCAAATGAGCTATTGGGGCCTTGAATTTGGAAGACATGTTGATCATACTAGTTTTGATATAGGTTTTCTTTTTATAGAAAGACTTATTAACTAGTCATCTGTACCCAAATTCCAGAATCTACCAGTACCCTCCAAAGGTCTATTTTCTGACAAACTGAGAACACAGTCTAGAAGAGTGTCAAGTATAGAATTAAGATCTTTACCAAAAGAGACACTCCTGGAGCAACCTGTAGCATTAGCCAGTGGTAGACCTAGTTTATCCCATATATCCAGGTCTCATTCTTTATCAAGACATGTTCCAAGTTCTAACTATAAACCATATATTGATTACAATTCGGAAGAAGCCATATGATCTTCTCATCACCTCTCATTTAGATGACATCCCTCCATAAATCCATATCCCTCTAGATATTCTTTAGCCACATTATCTGATATTAGTAGTAATCCTGAGTTGATGGAAAAATTAGCAAGAGAGGTCAGTCAAAAATTAGTGTTGACACCTAAAGATATATATATATATATATATATATATATATATATATATATATATATATATAGTTGAAGCAACATCAATTAAATTGCATACAAAAAATGAGCATTCATGTGTCATTTTAATACCATATTTCATCTTAGTGTCAATTAGGGTATCACAACATCAATAACGATAATACATATAATACTCATACACACAATTAGACATTAAATCCATCCATGATCACTATTCATACTCATAATTAGACATTAAATTTATACATGATATTCATAATCCATCTACCCTTAGAATTAACATCAATTTGATCATTTTTATTTAAATCACATATAACCGTAGTAATTGATTAATAATTTATCATATGAGTAATCATAGAAAAGAATAATTAAATATACTAAAGAAATATAATCATCACACCTATCCAAAATATCATAATAATACCCATAACATAATATCTCTAATATTAATAAGTCAAAATATTGTAATTGTCTAGGTAAAAAAACAATCTGGGCATCACATCCTCCTCCCCTAGGAATGAGCTACCTCCTAGAAATCCTCAAAGAGGTGAGGATAGAGCATCCTCAACTATATGGAGTCCTAGTAGTTGCAAAATTTTCATAGTTATCCCATTGGAACTTGACCTAGTCTAACTATTGGCCTTGAAAGGCCAACATTTGATGAACCAAAATAAAAATGGGCTCTAATGGTAGTTACCCACTTGAATCCACTAGTAAAACACCCCAATCAAAAACATAAGAATCATAATGCACATAACACCTCAAAAATGATACATGAAAAACATCACAGATGTGAAACAAACTACGTGGAAAAGCTCGACAATAAGATACAAGACCTACTCACTCCAAGATCTTAAAAATACTTACAAAATATGGTGCAAGATTAGATCAATTTCCATAATGGATTGGATTCTTATGTGGAAACTCTCAATAACACTCAACCACTAAGTGAGAAACTTTGATCCACTCTCTTAGCATTGAAATATTTCTTATGATCATGTGACTCTTGAAGATGTTGCCTAATCAAATCCACTTGTAACTCCATATATTGAATCAACTATTGACCGATGACCACTCTATCCTTAATACAATCACAACTAAAAGGAGTCTTGTGAGTCCTACAATACAATTCCTGAAATGGCGCCATACCCAATGAATTGTGATGTAAATTATTGTAAGCAAACTTGAACAAGTACAACTACTCCTCCCATTTGGATTGGTGATCCATCACATACATACATAACATATTCTCTAGAACCTAGTTGAACCTCTCTATCTTTCCATCTATCTCAAGATGATATGTTGAACTGAGGTTGAGTTGTGTACCCAACACATCTACCCAAAACGTGCTACAATTGATCTAGAATTATTTTATTTTAGAATTATCACATGTATAATTAGAAAAATCTAACATTTAGATGCAATATTTGCCTCTCTATATTTCCTCCATATTACTTTGGTTTTTTGTTACTCCTCATCTTTTGTCCACCACCACCTCAAATCCTGACTCAAGATAATAGAACTCACCCCCCTACTCAATTTAATTTTGGAAAATAAAATTCCTTTTCTTGCTAATCAATTCTAAAAGAACCACTTTAAAGTTATACAAATTCCCTTGATCTTCAACATGTTAAAATTATGCTCTTTATCTAATAGTTTGACTAGTTAAAAAATAACTTATTATTGCATTTCTAGTCCATCAAAATATTCTCAAATTTTCCTATCCATATAGTTATTGCACCTCTAAATAGTTCAAATACCATACTATAATACTAAAAGAATAATTATATATATACATATATATTCACAACTATTAAAACAAAGTTATTTCATTTTTGAATATCCATTTACATCCATCAAGAAAAGGTACTAGGTCCCATGTGTGGGTAAATGCAAAAAGATGAGGGACCAAAAAGGGATCTCAAGTGGCCAGTTTTTTTCTGAAATCATGAAAGATTGGCCTTGGATGAGAAATTGAAGATAGTTATGTACTCAAAATATAAATATGCCAAAAAACAAGATTCATAATGCTCTGAATCTTCTTTCTAAAACACCATATTTTTTAAAATGGTAGAGATTAAGGGGTTCAAAAAAGGGGGGCACACAAATTTTTCCTACTTTTTCAAAAAATATAACATAGTGTCTAGTGTGGACCCGCCTAAAATGTTTTTAATTTTTTAGTAGTATATTAAAAATTGCTTTAGTGAGAAATTAGCTAATACCATGTAGTTTATCCCCAATTTTTTTGACTAAATTTTAAATGAATATATGATTTTTTACTAATTTTCAAAGTGGACACATGTCCTAAAAACTAAAAAATTGAGCATGCTTTCCCCTAAATTTTTTGAAAACTAATTGAAAATTATTTTTTGAATGTGTAGAATGGAGTCTAGTTTCTAAAAATGTAATTTGTTTGAAATTTTGATAAAGGATTAAAAAAAAGTAAAAATAACCAAACATTGGTTTTTGACAAAAAATGGACACACTAATAAAAGAAATTAAAGATGAAAACCTTAACATACTCAAAACATGAAAAAATTACATGGTTAGATAGATACTTCAGAGATCTTAACAATATCATGGTATTTTTCTGACTTGACATTGAAAAATGTGTAAACTTGATGGGGAGCATGCTCAAGATTATGTCATTTTTTGACAATTGTAAAAACATGTCTTTAGATGTTGAAAAGTCACTCCAACTAGCCTTTGGGTTGGAAGTCCAAGAAAAATCCAAGCTAAAGGCTTAAAAATTTCAAAGGAAACAAAAATTCTAACGTGTTATAATGCACTCACTTTATTTGAATGCATTCACAAAATGCAAGCGAATTATTGTCTTTTTTAGAAATTTATTTTTTTGCTTTATCTTTCTCATCCGGTGAAACTATATACATGAAATAAACATTTAAGTATAAGTGGCCACTTTTTGGTCCCCCATCTTGGTGCACATACCCATGTCATTCATCTTGATGTTTTTCATAAACACAATGTTTAAGAAATTGAATTGAAGGTGACAATCATTTAACCCTTAGCAAGGATTTTATTTTTGAAGGCCCTTAGATCCTTCTCACTTATGTGACCCATATTTTGGTGCCATAACATATTTTTCTTTGCAAGAATCTTAGTATTTAAAGCATGAACACTCTTAGGTAGCTTAAAATCACGACCATTGCAATTGGATAAAATACTTCTCTTTGCTATTGGTTTCAATGATAAAGGTGAAAATTCTATAGATCTCTTCACTACAAAATATAAGAACTATTATAATAAATTTTGCATGCACATCCAATTGAGAAATGTGAGAACTAATATCTATTGCTAAATATTGGTACTTAGTCAAGCCACAAGAGATAAGTAATTGAATGCTCCTACACAATTAAAAATGAGATTATGTAATAAAAAAAATATTGGGCACAATAGTTAGATAGATTATTTCACAATATGATGTACATATATAGAGTAGAGGAAAAGCATCTGCACACTAGTCTACAATTGGTGACATGCAAACTCCATGTAAATTCAAGTAAAAATCATACCTCAACAAGCTTAACTCCAAATAAAGAGTAATCCATCTAAAGTATTAGCATAAGAATATTCCTATACTAACACCACTTTCCCCCCTTAAGCATAGATTAGGTGGGAAAAATAAAACTAGGTCTTGGAAACTAGGCTTGATGAGGTAACAAAATACAATGCAATCTCTCAAAAATTAGAAAAAGGGAGATAAACTAGTGGGAACCCCCCTCCCCCTAAAGAGGGAAAAGATGATGAAGAGGACTAGAAATACACCTTAAAGATGATGTTATTGGTGAAGTAGATCACAACCTAAGAAGAGCTCATATATGAATGGACTTGTTCTTAGTAAAAGGTTTTGTGAAAATGCTAACAACACACTCTAAATATTTGTAATAGACTAAGTTGTTAATATGACTATGAATGAGATCCTAAATATAATGCATGCAAATCTCTATGTACTTCGTCTATTGATACTAGACCAAATTATCACATATCTGGATGGTGATATGGTTATCACAATAGATGACTATGAGATGCCTTATGAAAATTCCAAAATCAGTGAGAATTCCCTAAAGCCAAAGAGCCTTACTATAGACCATTAACATTTACTCTATACTCTACCTCTATGGATGATAAATTAATAGAATTTTTCTTCTTACTATACAAAATGATAGGACTATATCATAGTGAGAAACTCTAATGGTAAGTGGACTTGTGATTCTAGGTATCAACAACCCAATAAAAATCTATGTACCCAACCGAGTTAACCTGTATACCATATCTATAGTGAATGCATATCCAAGAGTATCCTAAAAATAGTAAAGGATCCTCTTAGCTACCTTCCATGCAACTCATGAGGCTCATAATAAATATCAAAAACATTCCTACTACATATAAAATGTTAAGATTGGTATGAGTCAAATATATGAGATTTCCTATATGTTGTTGATGCATGGACGGGTGCAAAAAGATGGGTAGCAAATTTGTGGCCAAATTTTTTATTTTTTTTTGAAAGCTCATAACGCAAACACATTATAACACGCTTGAGTTATGGCTTGGTGTGCTGAGCCCAAGGCTCGGCCACAACGAGCCCATAACGTAAGCGTGTTATAATGTGCTTGCATTGTGAGGTATTAAAAGAAAAAAAAAGGAATTTGAAATCATTTTCATTGTGACTGTATTTTTTTTCTTCTCACAACCAAAACCCCTCATTTCCATGCTCGCATTCTGGGAGGAGCCATTTTGCAAGATTTTTCATCAAATTGTTGTTTTTTCATCGCTAGGATGCCACCACATCGACGAGGAGGTCTGAGAGGTAAGGATTGTTTGTTTTTTGTGAAGTGAATTTGTTAGTTTTAGGTTGTTTTTGATATTTATTTTTTGAATTTGTAGGAGATGTTAATGAACTTGCAAACCCTCCTCAAAATCCTTAACAAGCACAATAACAACAAGAGGAACAAAATCCTCAACAAGCATAGCAAAAACAACAACAACTAAATCCTTAAGTTAAACAACCACAACAATAATCTCCTCCACCAATCCCTCAACATCCTCTTGGCACTAAGCAAAACTTACTGAGTGAAAATGAAAACAATAAAAAAAAGAGAGGATTTAATCAAGAGTTTGAACGATCCAAACGGTTCAACCATGGAAAGAATGACCTTGAAAAATTCACTCAAAGAAATGTTAAAACATGTAGATTCAATCAGAAAACAATTAACTGGTTGGCAAGATAGGAGGCAGGCGACTAGGGCTTATTACCAGGATAAATTATCATATAAAGATGTAAAAGATCTAAAAAATTACAAAATTTGATTTGTGCTCATTATTCACTAACCCACGCACAAATGAAAATCCTACCCTCAATGTGAAGAGGTTTCCTATCCATTGGTGCCACCACCAAAAAATTAGGAACTTTTTTTGGGATAGGTGGTACATGGTTTTTGATTACCCACCATGCAACAATTGTGAAGTCCTATAATATTTCCTTAGAAAACTATATTGTGAGTTCATCTTGAAAAAAATTCTGAATTATTTTGATATGAGGGACTTCCAGGGGAGAGGTGGGGGTTGGCTCAAGATAGACCCCGAGCGCAGTAGGATCCTATGCAACAAGGGAGATGACCTCTCTCTAGGCTGCCTCATGAGCACATCGTTATCCCTTCCATCACGAAGGAGAGTTTCGAGGTAGAGACTTTGCAAGTCATCAGCTCTTTGACCTAGAGTGTCATCCAACATGCCAACCCTGTTCTATAGCACCATCCAGGGGAGTCTTTGAGTGGTGGGCTTTGATCCCATTTGTGTTAGTCTTGTGGGGTGACTTGTCCATATGACCCCACCAACACTCAGGAGGCTGCTACATAGGATATGTCTGTAGCTATGGAGATGGTGAGGGAAGATGAAATTTTAAATGAGGCCTATGGCATTGATACTCAGGTAAATGTTAGCATGTTCATTGAATTTAATTTATTAAATTTCAATTTTGAAATGCAAGATTAACTAATTTAGTTTTATGATTTTAATAAAATTTTAGATTCAAAGTGTTGATACTAGATACACCGGCCCTACACCCGCTTATTTCTCCACTGCATCTATCATTGAGGTATGTAACTAGTAAACAATTATAAATTTATTACATGTTAATAGTATTGCTTTATGAATGGTATTTTAATATGTGATTTTGGATGTTGAATAGGCTAATATTGGAGGTTTCGAGGGAACACCTCCCAATGCCAGTGGATTTAGAAAAACCTACACATAGGTAATAGAATATAGAGTTTAACTAATGAATTGTACTTAATATATTTTATAGTTTATATTCATATCGCTGATTATGTTGCATTGCACATCTTTCAAACTCAAAGCATTACTTCACATTCCATAACTGATAACTAGGTGTTGATAGATGACAAAATTTCAACTACAATATAGTTTTAACTTAGAAAGTCAACATAAGTAGTGATGCAATTACTTCACATAGCATAAGTAATAAGTAGGAGTAGCTTCCAATTGCATTTTCTTGTCATGACATTCCATGAGACCACTTTTTATTGAGGCATCTTTTCAAACAGTTCACTGCTTTGTCTATGCTATGGATGCTTGGAAGAAATATATGAAAGAATAATAGTAAGCAATAGCATAGACAAGACAATGAGTTGTTTGAAAAAATGCCTCAAATAAATTCGGTCTCATGGTGATTTCCATCACCACGAGACCCAATTTCTTTGAGGCACTTTTTCAAACAACTCACTACCTTTTCTATGCTACCACATTTTCCATACATGTCTACCAAAGCATTTTATCAAATAGTTAATTTCCTCGTTGCTATGGCTAAAAGCTTAAAAAAGGGGCTTTCCAACAAATTGTGGATGCTTGGAAAAAATCTATCAAAGCATAATAGTAAGCAATAACATAGACAAGGCAGTGAGTAGTTTGAAAAATCCCTCGAAGAAATGTGGTCTCATGGTGATGGAATGCCATTCCATCACCATGAGACCACATTTCTTCGAGGAATTTCTTCAAAAAACTCACCACCTTTTCTATGCTACCAAATTTTCCATACATGTGTACCAAATCATTTTATCAAACTACTCACTTCCCTGCTACTATGGTTAAAAACCTAAAATAGGTGCTTTCCAACAAACTATGGATGCTTGGAATTTTTTTTATCAAAGCATAATAGTAAGCAATGTCATAGTTAAGGAAGTGAGTAGTATGAAAAAATGCCTTGAAGAAATGTGGTCTCATGGTGATGTAATGCCATTCCATCACCACAAGACCACATTTCTCTGAGGCATTTTTCAAACAGCTCACTGCTTGAAGAATAGAAACCAACCCATTAGCCAAAATTCCCATCCAAATTATTTTCAAGGTCCTCATCCTCAATTTACCAATCCATGGAACCTTCCACCTTTTATTCCACTTGTTCATGTCCCTGCTCCTCCCTCTTTATGTCATCATCGCCATCCATCTCATAACCAAGGCCACACTATACCATCCACCCCATCCTAGCATAATACCATAGAGAAGGCAATGAACTATTTGAAAAAATGCCTAAAAGAAATGCGGTCTTATGGTGATGGAATGCCATGACACATTTGTTTGTAATGGAATTCCATCACCATGAGACCCCATTTCTTTGAGGATTTTTTTTAAATAGTTCACTACCTTCTCTATGCCACCACAGTTATCGTACATGTCTACGAAAGCATTTTATCAAACGGTTCACCGGCTTGCTGCTATGGGTAAAAGCCTAAAAACAAGTGCTTTCAAACAAGATATGGATAGGGAAAATAGTAAGCATGATAGTCAGAAATATATAGTTTAATAAGTACTCAAAATTTTGTTCATTATCTCATACATTATAAGCCATGACGTGGAACGCTATTGTAGTTTTCGTGATTGAATAATTTGTTTTTTTTTTAGATGTTGCAAGTGGATACACCTCTGAATGTTAAGAGGGAAATGGAGATTGGTGTTTCATTTGCTATAGACTCCTTAATGGCTTTGACATGGGAGGTATGAGGAAAATTACTAAATTTCAATTAGATTTTACATATAAGTATATGACTCATATCCCAATGTGATGCATATTTTTTTGTAATTTTTTCTAGGTAAATAATTAATTATGATTTTTTTATTACAACTTTTAAAAAATATAAAAACTCGTATGTTTGACCACCTTTACCTTGGTCAAAACTTCATGAAATTCATTTTTTTAAAAAATTCTATAGTATGCGAAGCATAAAATGTGACACATGTTTCAAATTCAAAAAATGTGATACCATTTGAAAGCTATAGATTTTTTTCAATCAGCGTACCAATCAGGACTTAAGTTGTAATTCAAATAGAAAATGAATAATAATTATTTATTAAATTCAAAGTAAAGCATAATTTATATTGTTGGAAAGCTGACAATCTCCTTTAAAAACCCTTTCCGTTTCATCAATTTTGGGTAAAAAAAAGTCGTTAGCCACATGGTCCATCATATCACTTACATATCGCCACTTTTTGGCCCATCATGATCTTGCACATATCCCAACATGCCTCAACATGGGCATTTGAATATTTCCCTCATGGAGAGTGATTATTAGATGGCAGTAAGTGATTATTTTGTTAAATATATCATTTTTTATAATGTAATTTCTATATATTAATACATCTTTACTTCTTATTGTAACATCTAAGACTTGACCAAGAACTAAACCCTAGGAGGAGCACCAAGAGCACTCCTCAAACACAACATAAATGAGTGACAAACGTATCACCATCTGATCGAAAAGCAAAGGGAAAAAGTTTATTTCGAGAGCATGGAGAGCAATGGATTTTGATTCTAGAGCCCTTTGTTGTATGCCTATATGGCATTTTTGTACATATTTTGTATTGGATATATTTGACATTGTATTCCTATATGGAATTCTCATAAGCCTATATGGCTATTTTGTACCTATATTTTATACTTATATTGACATATATTGATGTATGCCTACATGGCTATTTGGTTAATACAAATATTTTTTTATTGATGGTGTCTATATTGCATTATAAATTCATGGTTCAATAGATATGAGTTACGTGTATTCAATTGTATACTTTACAACTTACATGCATACTTTGTGACTTGAGTGTATTCCAATGTATACTTTGTGACTTACATGTTTTCATGAGTATACCTTGTATTCATGCATATACTTTGTATTAATTTGTGTATACTATGTATTTGTGTGTATACTTCAAGGCTTACATGTTTTTGAGTACTTGTGCTTCCCTTATTCACATGTACATGCTTGACTTATTCACGTGTATACTTATTAATTGGTTAGCCCTAGCATTGATCATTGATGTCCTTCATGGTTTGTCTTGAATATTAATTGATTGATGCTAAACAACTTTATTAGTCAATGCTAAACAACTTCAATATTTCTAGGAATAGTAGTAGAGTTACAAATTCCAAAATTGCACAAATTGAAAAAAAAAGATTAACTGTAATTAAATGCATTGATTATTAACTTGATAATTGATTAAGAATGAGTATAAAATATATTAACTTCTTGACACATTATCATACAAACATTTATCTTGAATAGTCTTTAAACATTCTCATAGCATAATCCTCATAGTGTAAAATGAATTGTGATGTTCTTGATCCATCACCATATAAACATGTCGAAAGATGTAAACTTTTTGCAATATTATTTCTTGTATAGGAAATGGACTCAGAAGAAAGCAAGTTATAATCTATAGTACAAATAAGAAATGGACTCAATAGTGGAAACTTTATTTATCACACCAAATAATAAATGTACATGAGAGCATCACTTGTTTCTCTTAGACTCCAATTTTCAAGCATAGCAAATCATTTTAAATGAAAATGACAAAATGCTTCACAACCAAAGTTGTTAATTGAGGAAAAATAAAATGTTTCCAAGTTCCACCATTGTATGCATTTACAATTGGTTGTATACTGTTGTAAGGGAAAGAAGGATAATTAAAAAAAATCTTGCGCTTGCTAGACTTGAGGATGATCATATGTTTTTTGTGTGGAAAACTTGGACTTCTCAACCGTCGTGTGTATGTTTCTCTTTTCGATTGTTTTGGATGCCATCATAAGGGACCAAGCTGATTAAACGTAGCTTAGAGCGATTTTGTGTGTTTGGGTGTGAAAGAGCACCATGCATAGTGTAAGCGTACCTATTGGGATGCGTTGGAGCAGTTTGTTTGGTCACATGAGTTGCAAAATGAAAATTGCACCACTTTGCAACTTTACACTACTTGCATTTGACACTTTTTCCATCAAGTAAAAACTGGACACCATGGGAAAATGAATATGAGATAACAAAAACTGAGAGAGGTTATTGTAGAGGGGACCAACGCAATCCCATAGGCTCAAACGAAGAGTTTGTAAGCATCATGGTTTCTGAGTAATAGCTCATCAAAGATTATTGCCCTTTTTCACTTTGGACCCTTAAGGGATCGAGTAGGTTGAACGTAGCTTAGAGCGATTCCACATGTTTGGGTGTGAAAGAGGATCTTGCCTAGCATAAATGTGGTTACGAGACATAATAACCCGACCAAAATAACCCTAGATAGAATAACCCAGTCACAATAACCCAAGGACATAATAACCCAAGCCAAAATAACCCATGGTCAAAATAACCCATGGAAAAAATATCCACATAAGAGTATAGAGAAAAGAAAACAAAATTTATAAATTAAATGTATGTTGCTAAAAAAACTTTATTATTCAAATTTTCAATTAAAGTGTCAAATTATGAGTGATGCCTCTTATATAATCTAAAATTTTATGGTTGTCATAACCATCAACCAATCCTTTTAGTCTTTCTTTGAGTTCACAATATTTTTTCCTGCTTGGTTGCCCAGTGTATCCAGCTATATATTTCTCTATTCTATTCTCTTGGAGACTCTGTTCTTTTGTCATTGCTTTGATAAATTTCTATACTAAGTTGTGCGATGCTTGAAGCAATTCACTAAATCCTCTGTGTCATCCCTCAATAGTATTATTGGTTATGGGAAGATCATCTTGGTTATGTGTCATTTCTTTCAATTTGTGTTTGATAATGATCATCTCAGGTTTTGGAGCATGATTATGTTTTGTATTGCTAATCACATCACCAAATTTTGTTTGTGTCATAGTATAGCACCGACTTGAACATTTATTTGTAAAATATTCCACACAACACCGGATCGTTTTATTGATGCCTTGTTGATGAAACAAAAATGTGTAACCATCTACAATAAGTAAATTCTTATTTTTTTGACTTGTTAAAAATTGAAGAGGCATTGTATATATTAAAAATTATGAAGAATGTTTTGGTTCCCTAAAAATTATATTGATTTTTTGTACTCTTTTAGAAAACCCTAGGAAAATTTAAAATAATGTTCAAAAAAATATATTACAAAATATCTTCTTTTATGAGTTTGTATTTCTCCTCTTCTTATCACTCTACACACTCTTACTTCTTCTCCCCTTCTTCCTTTCTTTACTTCTCTTAATTCTACCACTTTATATATCTTCTTAATGCCTTTTCATTTATATCTTTTCATAATAACTTTTAATCAACTTATTCCACGAAATTGCCTTTATTTTTATAATTATTTACCATTTTATAGGTTATTTAAGCATATTAAAGGCGTTTTAAGGCTATTTTAGGGGTATATAATGGATATATGGTCTAAAGATGACCTAAATAGCCTCTATGGTGCCTCGCAATCATATTTATAATTTATTTTATGTCATTTCTAGTTTACTAGCTTAATCTAAAATGACCATGGGTTATTCTGTCCATGGGTTATTTTGACCACGGGTTATTTTGTCCATGGGTTATTATGACCTTGGGTTATTTTGTCCTTGGGTTATTTTGGTCGGGTTATTCTGTTCAGGGTTATTTTGGTCAGGTTATTATTTCCTGATACCCATAAATGTACCCATCTAGATGTGTTGGAATATTTTTTTTGGTCACACAAGTTGCAAAACAAAAGTTGCACCACTTTGCAACTTTACAATGTTTGCATTTGACACTTTTTCCATCAAGTGAAAATAGGACACCATGGGAAAATGACTCCGAGATAAAAAAACAGAGAGAGGTTATTATAGAGGGATCCAAAGTGATCCCGTAGGCTTAGATGAAGAGTTCTTAAGCATCACGGTTTCCGAGTAATAGCCCGTCAATGATTTCTTCCCTTTTTCACTTTGGACTTTTAAGGGATTGATCTGGTTGAACGTAGCTCAGAGCGATTCCGTGTGTTTGAGTGTGAAAGAGGACCATACCTAGCATAAACGTACCCATTCAAACACATTGGAACATTATGTTTGGTCACATGAGTTGAAGAACGAAAGTTGCATCACTTTGCAACTTTATATTGCTTGCAATTGACACTTTTTCCATCAAGTCAAAATTGGACACAACGGAAAATGAATTTGAGATAACAAAAAATAAGAGAGGTTATTGTAGAGGTTCCCTACGTGATCCCAATGCCTCAGAAAGAATGCCCATAACTAATAGGTATTCGAGTAACAAGTTGTCAAAGATTGTTTCCCTTTTGCAATTTGGACTGTTAAGAGATTATGTTGCTTGAATTACAAATGTTTGAGGGCAGCAATAAATTTCAATATTTGAGTAAATCTTATTACAAGTGTTTATTTCAATAGATTGTATGCTATATTGATATTGATATATAATAATTAGGTTGATTTGTTTTAATAAATGAAGTTTTTATAATAAGTTAGTCAATTGGTGCTAGTTATAATAAGGAGAGAATAAAAGAAGAAAAATAATGATTAGTAACCATCAAACATTATTACACTCACTATATTAATAATATGATGTTTACAATAAAATGAGATTTATTTGGCTGTCCTAATTCTTCTGTTTGTGCTACAATTGTCTAATATGCTTTATACACCATTCTGAAACCCAAGTGCTTGTACTTGTAGGCTGATGCAGAGCAGGGTATCAAAACACTATAACTCACTCAAATCTTGATGAAATCAAATGATACAAGATGAAAATGAAAGTTAGTTCACTCCTCCATCAATTCCAATGCACAAATGAGCACTTCCAAATCGTACCAAAACGTACAAGTTGCTGTAGTAGCAAAATTCATTGTGGGAAAACGTAGAAAAATAGTGAATCTTTGTTATTCAATCCTCCAAATGTACATCCAGCCCCTATTTCGACCATTACAAAGCATATTTAACCTTTTCCAACCATATCCAACTGACTACAACTAACTTTTAACACTCCTAACTATTCAACTCCCCTTTTACATCCAAAATCCAAAAGTTGCTATGCAACTTTTTTACAATTTTTGCAACTTTACCAAATTGACTCAAAATGACTCCTCCTAACCAAAACCGACCCAAAACATTACAACATAGTCTTAAAGACCTTATTTTAAAACAAAAACATGACCTTAAACATAAATACACTACATACTAAATCCCTTTTACAAAATGAAGGCCCAGGTGCCTTGCACCATATGCATAATGCCTTAGGTACTCCGTTCTCACAAATCTTTTACAATGTCACTCATACATTCAAGATTCTCTTATAATGTCTACATCATAGGTGCTCATGATGAGGTTAACTTCAAATGAATAACTTGATATTCCCTCACTAAGCTTCACACACTCTTTTATAATGGCTTCAAATAAGAATTTAGATTTGTCAAGATCATCAAAATAAGGATGTTGCATTGCCTTTGTGGTTGAGATTCTCTTCGATGGCTCATAAATCAGCATTTTTTGCAAGGAGAGACCAATCAATTTTTTAGTAGTTTATTTACAAATACACAAAGTAAAAGAAGAAAAAGAAAGAGCATCCAAAATGGAAATGAAATGAAAATAGATGGAAGGCACTTACAAACAACAAGTCCACACCATTTGGTTCCAACTCGAGAACAACAAGGAATAAATCTTGATGCTTCCATTGAGGATAGACATGCCAGTCTCTCAACTTAGTCACTCCTGGTCATACATCTTCACTAGGAGTTCCAAGATACCTATTGCACACAACACCTCCCATGAATAGAATAACATGAAATTCAAGATGCTCTTATAATGTCTACATCATAGGTGCTCATGATAAGGTTAACTTCAAATGAAAAACTTGAAATTCCCTCACCAAGCTTCACACACACTTTTATAATGGCTTAAAATCATAATTGAGATTTGTCAAGATCAACAAAAAAAGGATGTTGCATTGCCTTTTTGGCTGAGATTCTCTTGGATGACTCATAAATCAACATTTTCTGCAAGGGGACACCAATCAATTTTTAGTAGGTTACTTACAAATAGGAAAAGTAAAAGAAGATGA
>VDFB02000008.1:286335389-286370457 GCA_007258455.2 Sequoia sempervirens
ATGGATCAAAGATCAAATCAAGGGTTGATAATGTATAATGGCATGGATCAATGATTTTAATCAAAGGTCTGAATTGCTTGAGACAATAATCAATCCCTTAATTTTAAGAGCATGTAGGAGATATTTCTATGTGGAAGGAGAAATGTGAATTTGAAAAGGGAATATTCTATGAGAATATTCTTTGAATGATTAGAGGAAATTAACCAATTAAACAATTTAGAAATTATTTAATTATGCAAGTGGAGAGAATTAGAGAATTTAATTAAACAATTAAGAATTATTTAATCAAAGAGAGGTTATGACATTTAATTAAATAATTCACATTATTTAATCAAAAGAGAAAAAATAGCATGGAGGATGAATTAATCAAATAAAATTAATTATTTGAGTAATAGGAGAAAATAGTAAATTTAATTAAACAATTGACATTATTTAATCAAATAGATAAAAATAGGCAAGACATGAGGAAAATGGTGTTAATAATTGAAATCTTGGTGTGTGATATGATCAAGACATTTTCAGGTGTCTACAATATCCCCTCATTCTGAAGTTTTGCAACCTTCGTTAGAAAAATTATACTTAACCTATTTGTCATTTATGCCTTAATCCCTACTTCTTTGATCACCAGATAAATTTTGCTTCTCTAAATGCTAAATTTTCATATTTGACAATGACAACCAAACCAAAACTTCCCCAAACTTAAAGTTGCAATTTTTCCTCAAATGGCAAGGTATAGGAATTATAGAGTGGATAATTTTTAAAGCATTACAAATATAGATATAATATAAATAAATGCTTCATGAACATGAATTTCATAGAAAATTAATAAAATTAATGGTAATCATAGTTTATAATGTAAAAAATACTTGGAATGGCTGAAGTGATGGGAAAGGCGGTGTGTACAATGTGATTTGAGATTCACCAAGTAGCAAATTATTAAGAGAAATTTAATAATGGGAGTAAATAGGGGTACTACGAGCAACTTGTCATATAGAGAAACTATCAGAATGATGGCATGTGTCTAGAAAATGCTATATAGAAGAAGAAAATTACAACATGCATGGAATTGATTTATAATGATGTGATGTGATGTGTTGTGTTAAAATGGTGTTGAATAGGAATGGCTACATACACAACTAAAAGTGATAGTTGTTTTGTGTGGAGTGGTAATGAGCTGAAGGTAGTTGTTGTGAGTAGAAGTAGAATAGGTCTCTTATGTAAATACCTCGGGGTTGTTGCTACATGTTCATGAGAAAAAGTGCTCATAACTTGTGTGTAGCTGAAAATAAAATTTCCTCTAGTGGTACAATTTATTGGTGATATAGTGTGTGTGTGTGCATGTGTGTTAGTTTATTGTTAAGTGAGAATCATACCTACTATATTTCAATAGGTGAGCTAGTTAGCACATCTATAGACATATCAATGGTTCATTCAACTATGTCTTCATGATTTACAAACAATGTTGAATTTGTGAGTGGTGTAAACTATTGTTGCAAATCATGTAGGAACTCTTCTTTATGTAATATTTTTTTATAAAGCTTGAGGTGATGTCCATTGACCATCAAAGAGAATTTGATTGGATCAACTGTAATTAACTATACTCCTCCATTCTAAAATAATTGTTTTATTTCATAAGGACCTAGCCATCATGTTTGTAACTTTCCCTTGTGGTCCTTATAACTTGAATCATAGAGTAATACCTAGCCTCCTTCATGGAATTCTTTAGTTTTGATAAAATAATCATTGCCATTTGCTTCTTTGTTTTGCACAATCTTTGTATGATGGATTACTTCCATCCTTATTTCACCTAGATAATTTATATTGTGTAGTCTATCATTCTGATCTTTAGAGAGATCCATTCCAAGTTGCACCACTATTTTGATTATTTTATTTTTAAATTCAAAGGGAAAGGAAATGTTTTTTCCATGGATATGCTAATTCATATGGTGTAAATCTTATGGTTATTTTCTTGGTTGTCCTATATGCCTAAAAAAATTCTAGTAACCTTATTGCCCAATCCTTCCAATATAGTTGAATTATCTTTGTTAGAATGAATTCAATTTCCCTATTTGTGAACTAAAATTTCCCATTTTCTTGTGGGTGGTAGGGTGTTGACTTTTTATGTCTGATCTCATTCTTGAGCCAGATGGACAATCAAATCTAAAGTAAATATTAGTCCTTGATTTATGACTGTCCCCCTAGGCACACCATACCTTGTGAAGACTTCTTCATAGAGGAATGTTGAAAATTTTCTATCTATATCAAAATGTAATGATTTAACCTCCACTTATTTTTTTAAATAGTCAACACAGACTAGTATGTACTCATTATTGGAGGTGGGTGCCATTAGTTCACTCCTTGTAGGTCTACCCATCCTCATGCATCAATCACACCTCCATGTATACTCGACTACATCTTTGTGAAGTGTTGGCCAACAATAGCTAGTGTCTAGAATCTTTAAATCTATTCTCTTGGTTGTAAAGTATCCATAAGGCTCATCATGACAAGCTTGAAGAAGATCATATACTAAGTTATACTCCCTCATGCACCTTCTTATTATATTGTTTGGTCCTATATAGAATAGATAGACAACCACTCATGAATATAGAAAGATACGTTGAACTAAATAGAAATTTTATCTAAGTGGGAGATGTGGGGGTGTCATGATTGCAACCAAGTAGTTAGCTATGTCTACATACTAAGGTGTTTACATTGTTAAGGAAAATAGGTGTTCATCTGGAAAATAATCATCCATAATTTCTTCTACTTTCACTTGCAGCCTAGAAATAAAATTAGGTACCACATTTATTTTACCTGATTTATCCATAATAGTTATATCAAACTCCTATAGCAATAATAACAACCTAACAAGGCATTCGCCAACCAATAGTTTGTTCATCAAATATTGCATTGTTGTATGATCAATATGAACAAAACAAAATAACCAATGATACAGTGTCTTAATTTGTTAATGGCATAAACTATTACTAACATTTCCTTCTCTATGATAGTGTAATGGAGCTCAACAACTTGAAGACTCTTACTGATGTGATAAATTATATACTCCAAATTACCTTCATTTTATCCTAAAACAAAACCTATGAAAAAGTTAGAAGCATCCATATGTATGTGGAAAGGAAATTTCCAGTTAGGGCTTCTCAAAACAGGTGCCCTTGTGAGAGATATTTTGAGATCTTTAAAGGCTTCTTGGAAGTAAGTGGTCCATTCAAATTCAATTTCCTTAGATAGGAGGACAAACATGGGAGTTGCTATTTTATTGAAATCCTTAATAAATCTCTTGTAGTATTCCTCATTGCCAAGGAAACTCCTCACATATTTTTGCTTCGAAGGGATAAGTAGTGTAAAAATCACTTCTATTTTGTTCGGATCCACCTGAATCCCCCTGCTTAATACAAAGTGTCCAAAAAAACTCCTTCAATAATAATCATGAAACATTTCTAATGAATAAGGGAGAGATTAAGATCTTGGCACCTTTGAAGGACCTTCTTCAAGTTTTCTAGTGCTTCTTCACAAGAATTTCTATAAGTGGTGAATTCATCCATATATATTTCATATGTTGGTATTAAGGTGTCTCAACCTTAGTGAGTCAGACCGTGATTAATTTTTTAACTATTTTCCCCTAAGTTGATTTTATTTATTAAATGTAAAAATATATGTTTCCAAATTGTTAAGTCACTTTGTGGGACCCAGGGGAGAGTTGGCATCCTACATGCAAGGTGCAAAGAGAAAGATTGTGACACTTGTCACATGGGTGCTCATTTGGGAAGAGGAAAAGATTAAAACCTCTAAAAGGTGAATCATGTTGACATGTGGAAGTCTAATTTTGGAAGCAAGCTTTGGCGGGATCCACTTGTGAGCATGTTTATCTCTTTGAAAAAGCATAGGTAGGGAAAGACAATACTTATCACCTAGGCACTCATTTGAGCATTAAGCATTGCAAAAAACTCAAGGAGGAGCACCATGATGCCATGTGACATGTGTTTGACTTGTTGACTGAAGTGCAAAAGGGAATATTGCTAAATAGAGACTGAATTGTCACTAGGAGTGACTAGGAGTCATGGTTGAGTTCTAATTTGATAGTTCACTTGATTATATCTATGGGATGCCTAGTATGTGAGGTTACTTGATTTTTGGAGTTGCAAGCCTTGCATGTGCTTACATGTTGTAATGGTTGCTAGTCAGGTCACTAGTGACTCATGCATGTAGAGACTATGGGATTGACACATGGAAATGTTGGATGCCCATGTATAAGAATAATATATATTGATGGCTTAGTGCATTTTCTTGTAAGAGTGTGATTGTAATATCTGTATACTATTTAAATATGAAATAGCTAAATTTATGTGCATTCTTAAATGAAACTGTAAAAGTTAAAGGATTTGAAACAATTTTTTTGCAACCCTCTCCTGATTGATTTTCTTTAGGAAAGCATTTTGACACTTTGCTTGCTTTTCACCATAAAGTCAAGAAAAAATTGAAAATATGCTCAAGACAACTCTTTGGAATGTTGCATATGTATCACATAGCCCAAATAGAAAATCCAAGTAGCATATATACCCCATGGACATGTAAAGGTGGTTTTATCTTAGTCTTTTGGAGCTATTTTATCTAAATTTAGCCACTAAACCTATCTACGAGAGAAAAGTATTTCTTCCCTATTAATGAGGGTATGTGTAGGATCATGATGGGCCAAAAAGTGGTGATATGATGGGTATGTGTAGGGTATGTAGCTGACGACTTTTTTTAACCCAAAATTGATGAAATGAAAAGGGTTTTAAATGAGATTTTCATCTTTCCACCACTATAAATTATGCTTTACTTTGAATTTAATAAATAATTATTATTCATTTTCTATTTGAATTACGACTAAAGTCCTGATTGATAGGCTGATTGAAAAACATCTATAGCTCTCAACGGTATCACATTTTTTGAATCTGAAACATGCATCATTCTATGCTTCAAATACTATAGGATTAAAAAAAATGAATTTCATGAAGTTTTGACCAAGTTAAGGTGGTCGACACGAGTTTTATATTTTTTAAAAGTTGTAATAAAAAATCATAATTAATTATTTACTTGGAAAAAATTATAAAAAATATGCATCACATCAGGACATGAGTCCTCTACTTATATCTAAAATCTTATAAAAAAATATTATCATTTTATTGTGGTTAGGGTGGTAGAAGACACCTACTTCTTATTTTTCTGAAATTTAAGTACTGCATTGAAATTTCAAATTTTCACCAAATAGATTTTTCTTTTTTTTTTAATAAACCTAGTAGTTTAGAAACTACATTCAATTTTCTATAGATTCTATTCTTACATATTTTCAAAATAATATAGATAACTTATTCAATTTTTTTCGTCAAGTTGCCTAACTCTAATTTTTTTGAAATTTTCACCACTTAAGGGTCTATTTTTTCCATGATGATCTTGCACATACCCATGAATCTAACACTTGATTAGTAAAGGGAAGATGGGAATGATCCTTCAACATGGCTATATTTAGTTCTCTATAAACCACATATATTCTTGCAATATTGTAAGTAATTTAATTTGCTAGGAAGATATCAATTGATTATTGACATTGAGTGTTCTTCCATGTGTTATTTCCACAGGTATGGAATAATTTATTACAAAAGCAACATCCGACCTTGATAGATTAAGATTATAACTATGCAAGATTAGTGTATGGAATAGTCGTGAGGTAGATTTAGAGGCTGTTGTAGGTATAATATCATGTAATGGGTAGTGAAACATGCTAAATAGTAGTGTTGATGTGAGTCCATCCCATAAGAGTTTTGTATGATATTTGTAAGAATTTTATCTTCATCCTAAATATTGATCATTGGGATTTTTTCTATGGTCAAAAGTGTTTGTAGGGAATATTAGTCATCATCCTCCAAACTTGGCTAGACATTTTCCAATTTTGCGTGAGGTTGTGCAGGTGGATAAAGGATCAATTTTTTGTCACATTCCCATTAGAGATGATCATGCTACTATATCTACATCCAATAAATACATATGTTTTCACTAACCATGGTCTATCTAAGATTATAGGATATCCTCCAAGATTGGCCTTAGGCTACAAAACCATAAAGTTTGTTAGATATTTGCTTGAATATAGTGTGATGGATAAATCCTCAATAATACTATTTAGATTGATTGTTGACCTATTTTCTAATTATTGAACTGTGGTTGTAGGTTTGAGATCCATTAGCTAAAGATTTTGCATAGTTTCTCTTGTCATTACATTGATTTCTACTCCTAGGCCAATCAAAGTATTCTTGATGAGTATGCCATTAATCTGCACATCTACACCAGGACTACTAAGGTATGCATACTTTGGGACAACTAATTTTCCCAACATAATATCAACCAACTATCCTATAACATGGAATATAGTCTAGGGGTCCTTTCATTTCCTTGTATTTTTGAGGAATAGTTCCTTCAAAGTCTTTGTGTAGATGGGAACTTCCTTGATATCATGGATCAAGGGAATTTTGACACAAACATTCTTCAACTAGCTCAAGAAGTCAAATTCAAGCTCAAAGTGGAATTTTTGAGTGCTCAACCTCTCTAAGAATGGTTCTTCCTTATTTGTGATGTTTTATTTAGGTTATTTAATTGAATGATCAATAATTTTAATTGTTGGTTCCTCATTATAAATTTTTGTAATATGAGGAGATGATGGTCCAACAAGAACTTTTCTAAACGAATATGAACATCTGTGGTATAGTCATAAATTCTACATATAACATCAAAATTGAGAAAAAAAGTATCAGGGTCTTCAATGATTAAATTGTAGAAATTGGTCAAGGCTAAAGGAGATATGTTCTTCAAGGTAACTACTCTCTCTTGACTTGTTATTAAGAATTCAAATATAATAGGATCAACTAGGTTGTCCACCACCTCTTCTACCATTGCTAATTTGATTAAGAGATATTCCAAGCAAAATAAGACCAAAGTTACATTTATATTGCTAATATATTCTTCATCTGGGAATACGTGTTGTGAAGTGGCCTAGTCCATCTCAGAGAAAAATGTGGATAATGCTAATGAGAGTGATTTTAACATTGCCAAGGTAGATCTTTTCTCTTCAACACACGAAGGAGATATTCAGAACTTTCAGGTGTCCATAGCTAAGTTGATACAAAGAACATAGAAATAAAAGCATACAAAGGATCGACAAAAAACAATAGGTCTAAGTCTTGACATCTTATCTTATGTCTATTGCATGGATACATATGCTTTATTGATAGATGCACCCCCATCTCTACAATTCCTATTTATGAGAGAATCATTAAGAAGGAAGTTATTGAAAATATGCATAAATACCAATCATATAGAAAATTAACTAAGGAATGGGTGGATCAAATGAAAGTAGATGATTGAGATTTCATTGGGAAAGCTAAAGGAGTTTATTTAAAAGTAGATGTTCAGAAAGAAAAAATTGCAAAGGAATTAAGAAAGATGAGAGAATACGAGTCAGTGTGGTAGAGAATTTTGAAATACCTCCAGGAGATGAACAAGATATATGTTAATATCCTAGTTGCTAAGAATATTTTCTCAAGTATTGAAGATAATTCCTAATTCAAGAGGGCATAGTGGTCTGGGATTTAAACCCCTCAAATGTGCAGAGGCATCCCCTGTTCTAGAGTTTGGGGATGAAGAGCTGCAAGAAGAGCAATATTTCTCTTCTCATGCCTTAATATGCCATTTCAATAAATTTTGGCCTTTTTTTTTAGACCTTAACACCTGGATACAGGAAAATTGGCACCCCTTATTGTAGAATGATCCAAAAAAATTTCTTAGTGCTCAAGGTTTTTTCATTGCTTCTTTTGGCTCTACCAAAGATAGGGATTGCATTTTGTTTGACCACCATTGGTCTTGGAAACAAGACTACCTTTTTCTTAAGGCTTGGCATCCAACCTTCAATCCTTCTTTAGAATCTTTTAACATTATGTCGGTCTGGTTACGGCTTCCAAATCTGCGGCTTCAATTTTGGATCCTTTCATGTTTCAAGTCTATTGGTGATTCGTTAGGCTCTTTCTTGGCTATAGATAAGAAAACTACATATTTCTCTCATACGACTTTTTCTTGAATTTTGGTGCATTTGGATCTCTCCAAGAATCTTCTTGCTAATATAATTCTTAATGTTGCTGGTTGTTCATGGAATCAAGTGTTGGATTATGAAGGTCTTCCCTTCCGGTGCAAGAGATGTTTTGAAACAGGTCATATGGTTGTAGCTTGTCACAACAAAAGTAAATCAACTAAAAAATAGGCTTCATGGTGGAAAGATTCCCTCTCAAAGCCCCCTCAAATTGAGCAGAAAGATCTTGCTCCATTAGTGGCTCTTTCAACAAAATCTGATGAGAAGATTGTCAATCTTAAACAAGATCAAAAAAATATTTCTCCACTTGGGTTGATACTTGATTTAGACATGGCTCCAACAACAAAATCTAGCGTGAATTTTGCACAAGATCATAAATCAAACAAGCTTGGGGCTCATGAGGAAGTTGTGAGACAAAAGAATCATGTAGAGGATTGGAATCTGAGCATTCCATTGACCAAATCTTTAGCTTTTGAGATGGATTATGAGGACAACCACTGGACATTAGTGGAAAAATGCAAGAAACCTTATTTCAAATTATCTCTCGCGCCTGCTTTTTGCTCTGCTGTACGCATCAAAGGGGGTTAGTTTGTAGCCTTTATGATAATTTCTTTGTTTGATGCTAGATGATGTTGCATGGCTTTTCCTATGTATTTCTCTTTATATATATTAATATATTATATATAGGTATTTCGCCTTTTGCCTAAAAAAAATAAATTGATATGTGGTTTCCAAGTGTGGAATGAAAACTTGTATATCAGTCATATTTTGATAGAACAAAAGAAATTTTTGGCAACTTGTGAACAAGTGAAAACAAAGATCAAAGATGATCTCCTATCACTCAACATAGATACATTGGGAAAAGATGAAATCCAAGACATGGATGTTCAAATCATTAAGAAATTTTTTGAAAATATGATCAGTGTATAATTATTTAATAGATAAATTTTTCAGTGTGGAGGTGATGAAGAGGTTGAGTAGCATTTTCATCACTCTTGATATGTGTAATGGTGATGCACCTGATTTTTGTAAGAGTTTAGAAGATATTCAAAAGAATCATGTTACTTGGAAGCTAAGGATGAGCAATGCAATTATTCCTAGAAATAAGCTCATGCATCAAGAGGTTAAGTTATTCAAGATATTTAGAGAAAAATCTTCCCATCAAAGGCAAGTTGCAACATAAAGAACTTTTATAGAAAAACATTAGGGATGGTATAAATGAAAGAAAGTGAGTTTCTCAATGAATTTGATTGTAGAAATTTCTTATTATATTTCCAAGTCATAAGTCACTTATTTTGTTTTAATGATATCTTTTATAAAAAGTTACCTTTATCTCTTATTTGTAATAAGTTAGGAAATGAGCCTTATTCATGCAAAAGTTGAGAGATTTATAACTTAACTAAATTTTATTTTATTTCTCTGAAAATTTAAAGGTAGTTACCCAATTAGCCACAAATTAGTTATGAATTAGTAAATCAAAGAAAGACTATAAATACAAAAGGTACTTTTTGATTCTCACAAATTTTCATAAGGGATTTTGGAATTATACAATTCTAAAAAGTAATGGAAAATATATTTAGATGTGCATTCGTGGCATTTTATATGTGTCATTGTTAATATCTTTGTATGTTAAGTTAATAATGACCTTTATTATCCTAAATCATGTTTGTGGAAGTGATTAGTCATATTTTTGAAAAATTATGTTAAATATTCTCATTTCATGGTTTCTTGATTTGGATATGTTAACATTCATAGTCTAAATTTGTTATAAAAATCTTATGAGTTTTAGTTTTTTGTAATGAATATTGTTAAGTTTTAAATAATATTGTAAACCTACGTAGCATTCATGTGGTTGTTGTTAGATTCTTTAGTGTAGCCTTTATATTTAGAAGTTTTCTCTTTCCTTTCAGTACTTTTTGGTGAAAAGTACACACAAATCCAAAAAAATAAATCATATGAGGGAGCTTCCCATTTCACGCGTAGAGGAATATTGCAATTTCATAAGCAATCTCTCCAGTTGTTGGAAAAATTTTCCACCTTCCATTGGGAAATGCATTCTACATTTCAAAGTGACAAATTTATTTACCAGCAGAGTCACAACAAGTTGAAAACTTGTAAATTTATACTTAAAATCCTGTCAACCCCTATATGTTAGACGTAGGAAGGTTTTGACACATGTTAAGAGGTGACAAGACTCATTTAAGGCCCCTTAAATTCCCTTATAGGACCAAATTCAAAATTTATATTTAAAAGTCTATCAACCCTATATGTTAGACCTTGGAAGGTTTTGACACATGGTAAGTGGTGACAAGACTCGTTTAAGGCCCCTTAAATTCCTTTATAGGACCAAATTCAAAATTGACACTTAGGATGATAACTCACCCTTTCTTGTCACCCTAGGACACTTAAGGGATTTAAAAAATTAAAATAAACATCACAACACAACATATTGATATATATCTAGGTTTTGACCAAGTCATGATTAAGGGTGATTCGAAATTGATTATGGATTATCTAAATGACTTGTTTGAGCCCCCTTGGAATATCAGTAGCTTTATTCTAGACTCTAAACGTGTGCTCTCTTTTATGGCGGGTGTCTTTGTATCCCATATCCACAGAGATGGAAATAACTTTGCTGATGCAATCTCCAAAATGGGGCTCCCCTTTCCCCATTAGAAATTTTGGAGATTTGAGAATATTCTAACTCATATTAAGGATTGGTCGGTTAAGGACCAGATGGATGGGGCTCCTTTTAATCTTCAATGATGTTGATGTTTGCCTTGCTTTATGTGAGATTCTTTGCTTCTATGGTTGGGTTGTTGGTTTCCCGTTCCATTTTGATTTTAAATTTGAATTTTAATGTCTATTGTTTGATGTGTCATAAAAGACAAAGCTGCCTAATTTAAAATTTAAATTTGAATCTAAATTTTCTCAAGATGACGTGTCATAAAAGGTTAGAATCTACTTAGAAAGTAAAGAGTACAAATTGTGGAGGTAAGGTGGCGAGCCACGTGGTTTGGGTGATGGAGGCGTATTTGTATACTTTGCATGCTTATCTGGTTCTAGCTCGGGGTGTGAGGCATAATAATTGTGGCAGGAAAGATGAATTTGATGTGGGGTGGATGATGTCAGCCTTGGCAGGTTTTATTACCTCATATGCCTATGTGACTTGGCACTATCACTTTCATGAGTTAACACTGATAGGGGACTTAATAGGAAAGTATCATGTGCCTTGGGATATTGTTATTTATTATGTTTTGTTATTTCCTTTATGGAATTATGCTCTAACGTCTTTCTTCCTTGAGATGGATTATTTTATCAATGATGTGCTTTTCAAAAAAAATCTAAACAACATGACTATAGATCCTATCTCCTCTGAAGCCAAGGGTTCAAGGCTTAATTCCATCATGACAGATAATCCCATCATCTCCTCTGCGTCATACCCTTGCGTGTTCCCTAAGATGCAATATTTTAGACGTCCTTTCAATTAGAGTTTGGGCTACTATTGGTTCTTGATTTTCATCATTATTGATTGCATCGTCTACTCTTACATGGATTGTGGGTTTTTGAATTGGCCTGCTAAAATTTGGCGTAAATTTATCCACCTTACAACTTACATCATGGATCCTACTAAATCTTTCTAGATGTTGTATGATGATAGTGCCTTGCTAGTGGAGGTCTTGTCCACTATTTTTCTACCAAATCATGGCAACAACTATATTATTTCCTCTTTGATTAATTTTTTACCCACTAATTTGACCATTGAGAAAGGTATTTTTTCTTTCTTTTGCCACTGCCACTGTAACTCCATGGGGGGTCCCAGGAAAAGTTCAGAGCCATTATCTTGTGTGTCTTTATGGTAGAATGTCAAGCTCTAGGAGATCTTCGAGGAGGCTAGCATGATGCCATTCTTTATAGTGATGTGTGGGTATAATGGCGATATTATTGCTAAGTTTTACAATTATTGGAGAGAGGATAGAGTTTAAATTGGCAGTATAGGGTTTGAAGTGTCCTCCAAGTTAATTGTGACTATGATGGGTCTTTGGTACAGTGGCCTAAGGGTGTCTAAAATAAGCAATGGCAATTTCCAGAGGTTTATGGACAACTTCCTTGAAGGTGATGAGAAGTTGGAGAGATGTCAAAATGGCTATGATAGAGAGCACCTCCTTATTCCTTATGGGGTTGTTAGTGTTCATATCATGAAGTATTTCACCTTGGAAGGGAACTACACCACTATCCATAGGTACCATTTTCCCTTTGTATGTCATATATGTAGGAATGAGAAAGTTATCATACCTTTCTTTCTATTTTCATCTTTAAAAAAATGTAAAGCTAAGGGCATCTCGTCCCCTCTCCACCAAGGTTTGATCCAGTGTCTTTATAATTATGTTACTACTATTACCCCCTTGTCGGGTTCTCATGGAGGTATCCCTACTAGTTTATTTGCCCCTATTTCTCATGCAAAATCCCTCACTGGCCCTTCTCTAGCTATTTCTTCTAGTGAGGTACCTCCTATATGAGACCTCCTACCAAAAATCCCCCTATTGTTCCTTCCAGTTTAAAAAAATCTTTAATTAAGGGCCTTCTTACCAAGGGAAAACCTACTACTCAAAACTTGAAAGGAAAAGAGTCTTGTTTTAACCCCTCAGGTAATTCTGGAACTAAAAGGAAGGCCTTTGATAGTCTTGAACCAAAAAATCCAAAAAAGTCACCATTGAGATTAGAGATGAGGAGGAGCAAGGTAAATTGGATGATTCTAGTAGCAGGAGGGGTGAGAGGAGGTTAGCTAGGCTTGCTGGCCAATCTACCAAAGGGAAGAAAATTTGTTTTGAAGAGCCCGAGGATGACCCTAAAGAGGAATCTCCACCCCCATTAATTTGTGTAAAAAGGAGCTGTTGGTTGTTTTGGGAGAAGATCTCTTGGATGATTTTTCCAGTAGTGAATAAGATGAAGAAATGGTTGGTGATGATCAACCCATGGTTGAAGACTCAGAGGATGAGGAAGAGGAAGGGCTTCAAAATATTGAACGTGAAATTGAGGATGTGTTTTGGGAAGTCATGAATGGGATGGATGATCATCCAATGAAGGAAAAGATTAAGGTGATGCAGGATAATGTTAGTCGCATGGATCCCTATGCTTCTTAAATCCATGAGCTTCAATAGAAAGTGGATAAGATGGACATGGCCTTCAACAAGTTAATGGTCATTACTTTGGGCATAATGTGAAAGGCCATATTTAGTGTGGTGAGTGGGGTGACTAAGGCTAGGAAAGGCCATCAAAAAGGGTTGTGGAGGAGAAACTAGAAGGATCAACTAGATCGATGGAACAATAAATTGGGGTGATGGTACAACTTGAGAATGAATGGAACCTTATTTGCTATCCGAAGGAGTAATTGGGTATGTTGGTATGCATCTTTTGGATTTTTCTCTTTGCTCTTATTGGGCCTACGCGCCCTTCAAATTTTTAGTTTTGGTTGTGTCTTCAGGGTTGTTGTTCTTTGCTGGCTAGTTGTTTTTGCTATTTTGGGTGGCTAGGTGTCGGTCTTGCTGCAAGGTGCTAGTCGATTTTTGGCCTCTACTATTTTTTTGGGTTTTTTGTTGACCTCTAGGCCTTGTTCTACTCTCTAGTTAGGTTTAGGGGCCCTTTCCCCTGCTTTTGTTACCAAAAACATATTGATATATAAGGACATTAATTTCTCCATATAGACTAATATCAACTTTATAGATTTTAGACAATAGGGTTTACTAATGGATTTCCAAATCCATTAGTCATGGATAACCTACACACTCAACTCATATGTTAATAGTTTTATATACATAGCTAAAGAAACACCAATTAAATTACATACATAAAATAAGCATGAACAAGTCATTTTAATACCATATTTCACCCTAGTATCAATTAGGGTATCACAACATATCAATAATGATAATAAATACAATACTCATAAACATGTTTAGACATTAAATCCATCCATGATCACCATTCATACTCATAATTAGATATTAAATCAATACATGATAGTCATAATCCATCTCACCCTAGAATTAACATCAATTTGAGCATTTTTATTTAAATCAATCTAACCATAGTAATTGATTGATCATTTATCATATATGCGTTATATAGAAGTAATAACTAAAGATACTATAAATACATAATCATCATCCCTATCTAAAATTTAATAATCACATACATAACATAAGGTCTCTAGAAATAATAAGTCAAAATATTGTAACTATCTAGGTAAAAGATGGGCCTTGCATCCTCCTCCCCTAGGGATGATATTCCTCTTGGAAGTCCTCAAAGAGGTGAGCTAGATAATCCTCAACTATATGGTGTCCTCTCAAGTGGCTGCAACCTTTTCATATTTTTCCCACCAAATCTTGACCTGGTACAACTCTCGACCTTAAGAGCCAATATCTAATGAGCCAAAATAAGAATAGGGTCCAATGCTAGTTTCCCACTCGAATTCACCTATAAATCACCCCAATCCAAAACATGAGAATCATCATGCACATAACATATTAAAACTAATACATAAAACAAATCGTGGATGCACAATAGGGTAGATAATAAGCCACATAACCTACTTGCTCCAAGATCTTAAAAAGACTTACAAATTGTGGTACAATATTAGATCCGTTTCCATGATGGATTAGATTCTTATGTGGAAACACTCTCAAGAACACTCAATCACCAACTAAGAAACTTTGATCCACTCTCTTAAAGCATTGGCATACTTCTTTTGATGATCTTGTGCCTCTTGAAGATGTTTCCTAATCAAATGCACTTGTCACTCCATGTCCTAAACCAAATATTGACCAATGTCCACTCTATCCTTGATATTATCCCAATCCAAAGGAGTCATACAAGTCTTACCATACAATTCTTGAAATGTTTCCATACCCAAAGAACTATGATGCCCATTATTGTACAAGAAAAATTGGCCAAGTACAACTACTCCCATTTGGGTTGATGATCCATAACATACATATCTAACATATCCTCTAGAACTTGGTTCACCGACCTCTCTATATGTCCATCTATCTTGGGATTATATGTTGAACTAAAGTTGAGTTGTGTGCCCAACACATGTTGCAATGATATCCAAAAGGTTGACATGAAAAGTGAATCCCTATTTGAGATGATTATGCAAGGGATCTTATGGAATCTAACAATATCATTTAGGAACACCATTACCATTGTTGTGGCAATATAAGTAGTATGCACTAGTGAAAATGGGTCACCTTGGTCAACTTGGAAACAATCATCATGATGGTTTCATCGTGTTGATGTGAAAAGGGTAGATCCACTATAAATTCAATCAAAATGGTGTCTCACTTCCACTTTGGAATGCCATGTGATTAAAGAACTATTGAATGTTGGTTCTCTACCTTGAATATTTGAAGCTTAAGGCATTGATTGAAATTTTTTACAATGTCTCATCATATACCTACCCAATGATATAGTTTTTGAAGATTGACATGCATCTTCTTCAACCCTGGATGCATTACATAAGATGATCTATATGACTTTGATAACACCATTATCCAAATATCCCTTGCAATAGGTACATAAATATGATCTCCATGACATAATAACCCATCTATCTCCAATGTGTACCTTGCAAAATTTTCCTTAAGGGACCTTTGAGATTGCAACTCACGCTATACCTCACAATATGACTCATCCTCTAACAAATATTGTAGAATCTGACTCCTGAAGTCTATACCCAAGGACATGGACATAAGCTCACGCTATCTCCTACTCAATGAGTCTACCACCACATTCTCATTTCCTTCGAATTAATGCACATAAAATTCATATTTTAAAATGAACTCCATCAAACATTGTTAATAATTTAGATTTGGCTGCATAAAGAAATATTGAAGACTATGGTGGTCTAAATGAAGCTTATAATGGTTTCCTAAGAGGAAGTGTTTCTATTGAAATAAATCATGAATTATTGCTACCAACTCCAAGTCATGGGTAGTTCAACTCATGGGCCTTGAGCTTTTGCAACTCATACGTGATCACTCTACCCCCTGCATAAGTATTGCACCTAATCACTCTAAAGAAGCATTTGGACAAACCACAAAGTCTATTGATGGATATGGTACTAATAAAATAGGTACATTGGTGAGATGATCCTTGAGGACCTAGAAGACTCTCTCACACTGTTCTATCCACTCAAAATTCTTCCCTTTTCATTAAAGGGAAGTGATATGATATGAAATTATAGAAAAAACCTCAACAAATATTTGATAATGTCCTACTAACCCCATGAAGATCATGAACATTGTGGGAAATTTGTCAAGCTAAAGGGTACTACTATAAACTCGTGGTGATCATAGCTAATCTAGAAAGCTATCTTATGAAAATTTTCCTTTTTAATACTTAGATAATAGTATCCAAACTTAAGGTATCTTTGAGAATGCTTTAGCACACTGAATTTGATCAAATAAATCATCAATCCTAGGAGAGGGTAGTAATTTTTATTCATTACCTTATTCAGTTTCCTATAATCCATACATAGATGAAAGGACCCATCCTTCCTCTTAACAAATATGATGAGTGTGTTCCAAGGAGATATGATATGATAGATGTGACTCTTATCTAATAACTCCTCTAACTATAGCTTGAGTTCGCTAAGCTCATGAGTAGTCATCCTATGTGGTGCTCATGATACTAGATCAACTCCTAGTACTATGTGAAATTCAACCTCATGTTGAGGTGGCATCCCTATTAAATCTAGAGGAAACACCTCTACAAACTCCATAAGAATAGGAGGATCATCCAATGATGTATCTAAATCCTCATCTATCCTATTGATAATGGAGATAGAAAATAAATGGCATCCCTTTCATATGCACCACTCCAATTACAAAACAAATATCATGTGAAGGGATATGGGTCTCTAATACCCTTGAGGTCTCTATTGATATGCCATGGTCATCTATGAACTCAACTATATTTTTATGACAATCCATCTTAGCTCTATGTGCGTCTAGCCAATCCATACACAATACCACACTGTAAGAGCTTGATGGAGTAACACAAAGGTCAAATGATCTGGTGGAAGCTACAAGTCATAATTGATAAGCTCTAACTAGTAAATCAGTAACCACATTGGCACATGAAGCTAGCTTAACCTCACTTATCATCCTACCTAGATTCCATTGGCCTGATACACTCCACTATTGATGGGGAAATGAAAGAATTTTATTCCCTAAAATCAAATAAAATAGAAACAAGAATATCACCTATCATACTTTGGGCCTTAATGACTGTGATCTAATGCTCATCTTGGTAACTATCGATTGTTGTAAAGAATTTGTGGGAATTAATCACATCTCTAACCATTTTATTAGAACCTCCTGCATGTTTTCCTCTAGTCATGAATCTATATAGGTACTTTATAACTAAGTTCCCGACACCATTGCACATAAAGTAAGGACCCCTAATCTTCACCTAGGTTATTTGAGTCCTAGTAAACTATTGTGTCCTAGTCCTACTGGAGCCATACTATCCTCCCAAAAATGACTACAAAATGTGCTAAAACTGTACTTAATCCTTGTGGTTGTTGATCATGATGAGGAACCTGTGCATTCCACACTCTAGAGTGGCCACCCCACAATCCTTTTTGGGGCTTAGGCCTTTGTACTTGTTGCTACTACTATTATGGTGGCCTATATGATTGTGATGGTGGTATAAATCCTCCATTCTATAGAGGGGAAGGTTTGTGGAGGCCTTTATCCTAACGCCTTTGGTTGCATATTCAAAACCACTCCTCTCATGTGCCCTAAAACTTCCCTTGAATCTCCTTTTCTATAAGGGATTTATCCATAGCCCCTTAAATACAATTACAGGACCAAATTTGAAATTGACACTTAAGATGGTAACTCACCCTTCCTCACCGCCCTAAGACACTTAAGGTATTTAATTAATTAAAATAAACATCATCACAACAACAAAACAACAAAACATATAAACATATAGGGACATTAGTCTCTCCATATAGAGTAATATCAACTTTATGATTTTTAGATAATGAGGTATACTAGTGGATATTTAAATCTATTAGCAATGGATAAATAACATACTAAATTCACATTATATATATATAGTTGAAGCAACACCAATTAAATTATTTGAGTTGGTATCAGAGCACTAGTTCTTATTGTGTTGTTGTTTTGGTGTCAATATATATTTACATTCTAAATTGGTATCAGAGCTTCTGTGTGTCATTTTGTTCCCAATCTTGAATGGTATCAGAGCTTGGTTACATACCAGAGCTAAGGTTCAGAGCCTAGTTTCATTCCAGAGCCATGTTTCATTTCAGAGCCATGATTGTTCTAATGCATGTGAGCAGTAATGGAGAAAATAAGTATTGACACCAGGACAATAAGCACTAGTGTTCTGATATCAACTCAAATTGAAGCACAATTTTGACAGCAAGGCAAGAAGATAGAACACAAATTTTCAGAAATGAAATACTTTCATTAACTCAAAGATATTACATATATGCTTTTGGCATTATCAGATTTCTGATCATCCAGATTGCTCGAAGCGCAGGAGAGAGCATACGTCTGATATGCTGAACACCAGGCTATTAGACTTATGGACTCTAGACAAGGCTCAAGACTCAATCTCTAAGACTCTATGGAAACTTGGAATCAACCCCGAATGCCTCAAATGAGCTATTGGGGCCTTGAATTTGGAAGACATGTTGATCATACTGGTTTTGATATAGGTTTTCTTGTTATAGAAAGACTTATTAACTAGTCATCTGCACCCAAATTCTAGAATCTACCAGTACCCTCCAAAGGTCTATTTTCTGACAAACTGAGAACACAGTCTAGAAGAGTGTCAAGTATAGAATTAAGATCTTTACTAAAAGAGACACTCCTGGAGCAACCTGTAGCATTAGCCAGTGGTAGACCTAGTTTATCCCATATATCCAGGTCTCATTCTTTATCAAGACATGTTCCAAGTTCTAACTATAAACCATATATTGATTACAATCCAGAAGAAGCCATATGATCTTCTCATCACCTCTCATTTAGATGACATCCCTCCATAAATCCATATCCATCTAGATCTTCTTTAGCCACATTATCTGATATTAGTAGTAATCCTGAGTTGATGGAAAAATTAGCAAGAGAGGTCAGTCAAAAATTAGCGTTGACACCTAAAGATATATATATAGTTGAAGCAACACCAATTAAATTGCATACAAAAAATGAGCATTCATGTGTCATTTTAATACCATATTTCATCTTAGTATCAATTAGGGTATCACAACATCAATAACGATAATACATATAATACTCATACACACAATTAGACATTAAATCCATCCATGATCACTATTCATAATCATAATTAGACATTAAATTTATACATGATATTCATAATCCATCTCCCCTTAGAATTAACATCAATTTGATCATTTTTATTTAAATCACATATAACCGTAGTAATTGATTAATAATTTATCATATGAGTAATCATAGAAAAGAATAATTAAATATACTAAATAAATATAATCATCACACCTATCCAAAATATCATAATAATACCCATAACATAATATCTCTAATATTAATAAGTCAAAATATTGTAATTGTCTAGGTAAATAAACAATCTGGGCATCACATCCTCCTCCCCTAGGAATGAGTTGCCTCCTAGAAATCCTCGAAGAGGTGAGGATAGAGCATCCTCAACTATATGGAGTCCTAGTAGTTGCAAACTTTTCATAGTTATCCCATTGGAACTTGACCTAGTCTAACTATTGGCCTTGAAAGGCCAACATTTGATGAACCAAAATAAAAATGGGCTCTAATGGTAGTTACCCACTTGAATCCACTAGTAAAGCACCCCAATCAAAAACATAAGAATCATAATGCACATAACACCTCAAAAATGATACATGAAAAACATCACAGATGTGAAACAAACTACGCGGCAAAGCTCGACAATAAGATACAAGACCTACTCACTCCAAGATCTCAAAAATACTTACAAAATATGGTGCAAGATTAGATCAATTTCCATAATGGATTGGATTCTTATGTGGAAAATCTCAATAACACTCAACCACTAAGTGAGAAACTTTGATCCACTCTCTTAGCATTGAAATATTTCTTATGATCATGTGACTCTTGAAGATGTTGCCTAATCAAATCCACTTGTAACTCCATTTATTGAATGAACTATTGACCGATGACCACTCTATCCTTAATACAATCACAACTAAAAGGAGTCTTGTGAGGCCTACAATACAATTCCTGAAATGGCGCCATACCCAATGAATTGTGATGTAAATTATTGTAAGCAAACTTGAACAAGTACAACTACTCCTCCCATTTGGATTGGTGATCCATCACATACATACATAACATATTCTCTAGAACCTAGTTGAACCTCTCTATCTTTCCATCTATCTCAAGATGATATGTTGAACTGAGGTTGAGTTGTGTACCCAACACATCTACCCAAAACGTGCTACAATTGATCTGGAATTATTTTATTTTAGAATTATCACATGTATAATTAGAAAAATCTAACATTTAGATGCAATATTTGCCTCTCTATATTTCCTCCATATTACTTTGGTTTTTTGTTACTCCTCATTCTTTTATCCACCACCACCTCAAATCCTGACTCAAGATAATAGAACTCACCCCCCTACTCAATTTAATTTTGGAAAATAAAATTCCTTTTCTTGCTAATCAATTCTAAAAGAACCACTTTAAAGTTATACAAATTCCCTTGATCTTCAACATGTTAAAATTATGCTCTTTATCTAATAGTTTGACTAGTTAAAAAATAACTTATTATTGTATTTCTAGTCCATCAAAATATTCTCAAATTCTCCTATCCATATAGTTATTGCACCTCTAAATAGTTCAAATACCATACTATAATACTAAAAGAATAATTATATATATACATATATATTCACAACTATTAAAACAAAGTTATTTTATTTTTGAATATCCATTTACATCCATCAAGAAAAGGTACTAGGTCCCATGTGTGGGTAAATGCAAAAAGATGAGGGACCAAAAAGGGGTCTCAAGTGGCCAATTTTTTTTCTGAAATCATGAAAGATTGGCCTTGGATGAGAAATTGAAGATAGTTATGTACTCAAAATATAAAGATGCCACAAAAACAAGATTCATAGTGCTCTGAATCTTCTTTCTAAAACACCATATTTTTTTAAAATGGTAGAGATTAAGGGGTTCAAAAAAGGGGGGCACACAAAATTTTCCTACTTTTTCAAAAAATATAACATAGTGTCTAGTGTGGATCTGCTTAAAATGTTTTTAATTTTTTAGTAGTATATTAAAAATTGCTTTAGTGAGAAACTAGCTAACACCATGTAGTTTACCCCCAATTTTTTGACTAAATTTTAAATGAATATATGATTTTTTACTAAAATTCCAGCGTGTTATAATGCACTCACTTTATTTGAATGCATTCACAAAATGCAAGCGGATTATTGTCTTTTTTAGAAATTTATGTTTTTGCTTTATCTTTCTCATCTGGTGAAACTATATACATGAAATAAACATTTAAGTATAAGTGGCCACTTTTTGGTCCCCCATCTTGGTGCACATACCCATGTCATTCATCTTGATGTTTTTCATAAACACAATGTTTAAGAAATTGAATTGAAGGTGACAATCATTTAACCCCTTAGCAAGGATTTTATTTTTGAAGGCCCTTAGATCCTTCTCACTTATGTGACCCATATTTTGGTGCCATAACATATTTTTCTTTGCAAGAATCTTAGTATTTAAAGCATGAACACTCTTAGGTAGCTTAAAATCATGACCATTGCAATTGGATAAAATACTCCTCTTTGCTATTGGTTTCAATGATAAAGGTGAAAATTCTATAGATCTCTTCACTACAAAATATAAGAACTATTATACTAAATTTTGCATGCACATCCAATTGAGAAATGTGAGAACTAATATCTATTGCTAAATATTGGTACTTAGTCAAGCCACAAGAGATAAATAATTGAACGCTCCTACACAATTAAAAATGAGATTATGTAATAAAAAAAATTTGGGCACAATAGTTAGATAGATTATTTCACAATATGATGTACATATATAGAGCAGAGGAAAAGCATCTGCACACTAGTCTACAATTGGTGACATGCAAACTCCATGTAAATTCAAGTAAAAATCATACCTCAACAAGCTTAACTCCAAATAAAGAGTAATCCATCTAAAGTATTAGCATAAGAATATTCCTATACTAACACCCCTTTCCCCCCTTAAGCATAGATTAGGTGGGAAAAATAAAACTAGGTCTTGGAAACTAGGCTTGATGAGGTAACAAAATACAATGCAATCTCTCAAAAATTAGAAAAAGGGAGATAAACTAGTGGGAACCCCCCTCCCCCTAAAGAGGGAAAAGATGATGAAGAGGACTAGAAATACACCTTAAAGATTATGTTATTGGTGAAGTAGATCACAACCTAAGAAGAGCTCATATATGAATGGACTTGCTCTTAGTAAAAGGTTTTGTGAAAATGCTAACAACACACTCTAAATATTTGTAATAGACTAAGTTGTTAATATGACTATGAATGAGATCCTAAATATAATGCATGCAAATCTCTATGTACTTCGTCTATTGATGCTAGACCAGATTATCACATATCTGGATGGTGATATGGTTATCACAATAGGTGACTATGAGATGCCTTATGAAAATTCCAAAATAAGTGAGAATTCCCTAAAGCCAAAGAGCCTTACTATAGACCATTAACATTTACTCTATACTCTACCTCTATGGATGATAAATTAATAGAATTTTTCTTCTTACTATACAAAATGATAGGACTATATCATAGTGAGAAACTCTAATGGTAAGTGGACTTGTGATTCTAGGTATCAACAACCCAATCAAAATCTATGTACCCAACCGAGTTAACCTCTATACCATATCTATAGTGAATCCCATATCCAAGAGTATCCTAAAAATAGTAAAGGATCCTCTTAGCTACCTTCCATGCAACTCATGAGGCTCATAATAAATATCAAAACCATTCCTATTACATATAAAATGTTAAGATTGGTATGAGTCAAATATATGAGATTTCCTATATGTTGTTGATGCATGGGTGGGTGCAAAAAGATGGGTAGCAAATTTGTGGCCAAATTTTTTAATTTTTTTTGAAAGCTCATAATGCGAACACATTATAACATGCTTGCGTTATGGCTTGGTGTGCCGAGCCCAAGGCTCGGCCACAACGAGCCCATAATGTGAGTGTGTTATAATGTGCTTGCGTTGTGAGGTATTAAAAGAAAAAAAAGGAATTTGAAATCATTTTCATTGTGACTGTATTTTTTTTCTTCTCACAACCAAAACCCCTCATTTCCATGCTCGCATTCTGGGAGGAGCCATTTTGCAAGATTTTTCATCAAATTGTTGTTGTTTCATCTCTAGGATGCCACCACATCGACGAGGAGGTTTGAGAGGTAAGGATTGTTTGTTTTTTGTGAAGTAAATTTGTTAGTTTTAGGTTGTTTTTGATATTTATTTTTTGAATTTGTAGGAGATGTTAATGAACTTGCAAACCCTCCTCAAAATCCTTAACAAGCACAACAACAACAAGAGGAACAAAATCCTCAACAAGCATAGCAAAAACAACAACAACAAAATCCTTAAGTTAAACAACCACAACAATAATCTCCTCCGCCAATCCCTCAACATCCTCTTGGCACTTAGCAAAACTTACTGAGTGAAAATGAAAACAATAAAAAAAGAGAGGATTTAATCAAGAGTTTAAACCATCCAAACGGTTCAACCATGGAAAGAATGACCTTGACAAATTCACTCAAAGAAATTTTAAAACATGTAGATTCAATCAGAAAATAATTAACTGGTTGGCAAGATAGGAGGCAGGCGACTAGGGCTTATTACCAAGATAAATTATCATATAAAGATGTAAAAGATCTAAAAAATTACAAAATTTGATTTGTGCTCATTATTCACTAACCCACGCACAAATGAAAATCCTACCCTCAATGTGAAGAGGTTTCCTATCCATTGGTGCCACCACCAACAAATTAGGAACTTTTTTTGGGATAGGTGGTACATGGTTTTTGATTACCCACCATGCAACAATTGTGAAGTCCTGTAGTATTTCCTTAGAAAACTATATTGTGAGTTCATCTTGAAAAAAATCCTGAATTATTTTGATATGAGGGACTTCCAGGGGAGAGGTGGGGGTTGGCTCAAGATAGACCCCGTGCGCAGTAGGATCCTATGCAACAAGGGAGATGACCTCTCTCTAGGATGCCTCATGAGCACATCGTTATCCCTTCCATCACGAAGGAGAGTTTCGAGGTAGAAACTTTGCAAGTCATCAGCTCTTTGACCTAGAGTGTCATCCAGCATGCCAACCCTGTTCTATAGCACCATCCAAGGGAGTCTTTCAGTGGTGGGCTTTGATCCCATTTGTGTCAGTCTTGTGGGGTGACTTGTCCATATGACCCCACCAACACTCAAGAGGTTGCTACATAGGATATGTCTGTAGCTATGGAGATGGCGAGGGCAGATGCAATTTTAAATGAGGCCTATGGCATTGATACTCAGGTAAATGTTAGCATGTTCATTGAATTTAATTTATTAAATTTCAATTTTGAAATGCAAGATTAACTAATTTAGTTTTATGATTTTAATAAAATTTTAGATTCAAAGTGTTGATACTAGATACACCGGCCCTACACCCGCTTATTTCTCCACTGCATCTATCATTGAGGTATGTAACTAGTAAACAATTATAAATTTATTACATGTTAATAGTATTGCTTTATGAATGGTATTTTAATATGTGATTTTGGATGTTGAATAGGCTAATATTGGAGGTTTCGAGGGAACACCTCCCAATGCCAGTGGATTTAGAAAAACCTACACATAGGTAATAGAATACAGAGTTTAACTAATGAATTATACTTAATATATTTATTAGTTTATATTCATATCGCTGGTTATGTTGCATTGCACATCTTTCAAACTCAAAGCATTACTTCACATTCCATAACTGATAACTAGGTGTTGATAGATGACAAAATTTCAACTACAATATAGTTGTAACTTAGAAAGTCAACATAAGTAGTGATGCAATTACTTCACATAGCATAAGTAATAAGTAGGAGTAGCTTTCAATTGCATTTTCTTGTCATGACATTCCATGAGACCACTTTTTACTGAGGCATCTTTTCAAACAGTTCACTGCTTTGTCTATGCTATGGATGCTTGGAAGAAATATATGAAAGAATAATAGTAAGCAATAGCATAGACAAGACAATGAGTTGTTTGAAAAAATGCCTCAAATAAATTCGGTCTCATGGTGATTTCCATCACCATGAGACCCAATTTCTTTGAGGCACTTTTTCAAATAGCTCACTACCTTTTCTATGCTACCACATTTTCCATACATGTCTACCAAAGCATTTTATCAAATAGTTAATTTCCTCGTTGCTATGGCTAAAAGCTTAAAAAAGGTGCTTTCCAACAAACTATGGATGCTTGGAAAAAATCTATCAAAGCATAATAGTAAGCAATAACATAGACAACGTAGTGAGTAGTTTGAAAAATCCCTCGAAGAAATGTGGTCTCATGGTGATGGAATGCCATTCCATCACCATGAGACCACATTTCTTCGAGGAATTTCTTCAAACAACTCACCACCTTTTCTATGCTACCAAATTTTCCATACATGTGTACCAAAGCATTTTATCAAACTACTCACTTCCCTGCTACTATGGTTAAAAACCTAAAATAGGTGCTTTCCAACAAACTATGGATGCTTGGAATTTTTTTTATCAAAGCATAATAGAAAGCAATATCATAGTTAAGGAAGTGAGTAGTATGAAAAAATGCCTTGAAGAAATGTGGTCTCATGGTGATGTAATGCCATTCCATCACCACGAGACCACATTTCTCTGAGGCATTTTTCAAACAACTCATTGCTTGAAGAATAGAAACCAACCCATTAGCCAAAATTCCCATCCAAATTATTTTCAAGGTCCTCATCCTCAATTTACCAATCCATGGAACCTTCCACCTTTTATTCCACTTTTTCATGTCCCTGCTACTCCCTCTTCATGTCATCATCGCCATCCATCTCATAACCAAGGCCACACTATACCATCCACCCCATCCTAGCTAATACCATAGAGAAGGCAATGAACTATTTGAAAAAATGCCTAAAAGAAATGTGGTCTTATGGTGATGGAATGCCATGACACATTTGTTTGTAATGGAATTCCATCACCATGAGACCCCATTTCTTTGAGGATTTTTTAAAAATAGTTCACTACCTTCTCTATGCCACCACAGTTATCGTACATGTCTACGAAAGCATTTTATCAAACGGTTCACCAACTTGCTACTATGGGTAAAAGCCTAAAAACAAGTGCTTTCAAACAAGATATGGATAGGGAAAATAGTAAGCATGATAGTAAAAAATATATAGTTTAATAAGTACTCAAAATTTTGTTCATTATCTCATACATTATAAGCCATGACGTGGAATGCTGTTGTAGTTTTCGTGATTGAATAATTTGTTTGTTTTTTTAGATGTTGCAAGTGGATACACCTTCGAATGTTAAGAGGGAAATGGAGATCGGCGTTTCATTTGCTATAGACTCCTCAATGGCTTTGACAGGGGAGGTATGAGGCAAATTACTAAATTTCAATTAGATTTTAGATATAAGTATATGACTCATGTCCCAATGTGATGCATATTTTTTTGTAATTTTTTTCTAGGTAAATAATTAATTATGATTTTTTTATTACAACTTTTTAAAAATATAAAAACTCGTATGTTTGACCACCTTAACTTGGTCAAAACTTCATGAAATTCATTTTTAAAAAAAAATCTATAGTATGCGAAGCATAGAATGTGACACATGTTTCAGATTCAAAAAATGTGATACCATTTGAAAGCTATAGATTTTTTTCAATCAACCTACCAATCAAGACTTTAGTTGTAATTCAAATAGAAAATGAATAATAATTATTTATTAAATTCAAAGTAAAGCATAATTTATATTGTTGGAAAGCTGACAATCTCCTTTAAAAACCCTTTCCGTTTCATCAATTTTGGGTAAAAAAAAGTCGTTAGCCACATGGGCCATCATATCACTTACATATCGCCACTTTTTTGCCCATCATGATCTTGCACATATCCCAACATGCCTCAACATGGGCATTTGAATATTTCCCTCATGGAGAGTGTAACGCCATAGAAAAATTGCACTATAGACAACAAAGAAGATTAGAAGCAAACATGCAATACAATATTAAATCTAGAATGCAAATCTAAATGTTAAGCAACAAAGAACAAAGGAAGTAAAAAACGTAAACAAAACTAGAACAATCTCACCAATTTCGAACGTATTTCCATGATTCATCTCGATTGCCCTTCTCCATTTTGCTTGTGTAGTATAATTGCTCTCAGATTTTTAGTAAATTCGTACAAGTATAGCCTAAGATAATGATTAGCAAAATATCGAAGATTCAAGACAAAGTGCTCTCAAAAGTCATAAGATTTCGTGAGAGAGAGATTGGATTGAAGAATGACAAATCAATTTATAGAAAATTGATTATTCGAACGACAGGTCAAGATTGAAAGATCAACGGACGGTTGAGATCGACAGATTAGACATGCATTCCGATAACTATCAGTAATGACATGAGTGATATAAATTAGAAATAGAATTAAAGATTAAATAAATAAATTAATCTTCCAGTTTGGTATTCGAAAACATAAGAATTATCTTTGCATGACAAAGATGAAGATTGATTATAACGACTCTCTGTTCGAATGCACACACAACACTTAATTAATTAAATAGGAATATTTAATTAATATGCATGTACAGACAAATGAGTTAGAAGGAGGATTGCGTGATCTGACGAAGAGATTACTCGAGACAACCACTCAAACATCAAATCAATAGTTAACTGAATGATTAAAATAGATGTTGAGTCGAGTAAAAGTGAATACTTAGATAACTCACATAATTATCTAAAATATAGAGGAATGCGTTAAAATAGAATTAATGAATTAAATAATTCATTTAATTCAAGATTTGATATTTGAAGAATAATTAAATAAATAATATTTATTTAATTAAGTGATGAAGGGATTTTAAATGAATAATTAAATAAATAATGAATTTATTTAATTATAGTTGAAATATGATAAAGGTAAATTAAATAATGATTTATTTAATTTTAACAAGAAGAATAAGGTTAATTAGTAACATAATTAAATAAAGAATTTATTTAATTAATCAGATGGAATAAAGAAAAGTGTGAATTAATTAAATAATTAAGATTATTTAATTACTAGAAGAAATGACAGAAGATGAATTAATTAAATATTTAAGATTATTTAATCAATAGAAGAATTATTGTTAAGATGAATTAATAGAAGATGAATTAATTAAATAATTAAGATTATTTAATCAATGACCATGAAGAATACGAAATATGAAGAATATGGAAGTCGTAGGCTTAAACCAAATTTCGGTGTCTACAGAGAGTGATTATTAGATGGCAGTAAGTGATTATTTTGTTAAATATATTATTTTTTATAATGTAATTTCTATATATTAATACATCTTTACTTCTTATTGTAACATATAAGACTTGACTAAGAACTAAACCCTAGGAGGAGCACCAAGAGCACTCCTCAAACACAACATAAATGAGTGACAAACGTATCACCATCCGATCGAAAAGCAAAGGGAAAAAGTTTATTTCGAGAGCATGGAGAGCAATGGATTTTGATTCTAGAGCCCTTTGTTGTATGCCTATATGGCATTTTTGTACATATTTTGTATTTGATATATTTGACATTGTATTCCTATATGGAATTCTCGTAAGCCTATATGGCTATTTTGTACCTATATTTTATACTTATATTGACATATATTGATGTATGCCTACATGGCTATTTGGTTAATACAAATATTTTTTTATCGATGGTGTCTATATTGCATTATAAATTCATGGTTCAATAGATATGAGTTACGTGTATTCAATTGTATACTTTACAAATTACATGCATACTTTGTGACTTGAGTGTATTCCAATGTATACTGTGACTTACGTGTTTTCATGAGTATAGCTTGTATTCATGCATATACTTTGTATTAATTTGTGTATACTATGTATTCGTGTGTATACTTCAAGGCTTACATGTTTTTGAGTACTTGTGCTTCCCTTATTCACATGTACATGCTTGACTTATTCACGTGTATACTTATTAATTGGTTAGCCCTAGCATTGATCATTGATGTCCTTCATCTTTTGTCTTGAATATTAATTGATTGATTCTAAACAACTTTATTAGTCAATGCTAAAAAACTTCAATATTTCTAGGAATAGTAGTAGAGTTACAAATTCCAAAATTGCACAAATTAAAAAAAAAAGATTAACTGTAATTAAATGCATTGATTATTAACTTGATAATTGATTAAGAATGAGTATAAAATATATTAACTTCTTGACACATTATCATACAAACATTTATCTTGAATAGTCTTTAAACATTCTCATAGCATAATCCTCATAGTGTAAAATGAATTGTGATGTTCTTGATCCATCACCATATAAAGATGTCGAAAGATGTAAACTTTTTGCAATATTATTTCTTGTATAGGAAATGGACTTAGAAGAAAGCAAGTTATAATTTATAGTACAAATAAGAAATGGACTCAATAGTTGAAACTTTATTTATCACACCAAATAATAAATGTACATGAGAGCATCACTTGTATTTGGGTGTGAAAGAGCACCATGCATAGTGTAAACGTACCTATTGGGATGTGTTGGAGTAGTTTGTTTGGTCACATGAGTTGCAAAATGAAAATTGCACCACTTTGCAATTTTACACTGCTTGCATTTGACACTTTTTCCATCAAGTGAAAACTGGACACCATGGGAAAATGAATTCGAGATAACAAAAACTGAGAGAGGTTATTGTAGAGGGGACCAACGTAATCCCATAGGCTCAAACAAAGAGTTTTTAAGCATCATGGTTTCTGAGTAATAGCTCATCAAAGATTATTGCCCTTTTTCACTTTGGACCCTTAAAGGATCGAGTAGGTTGAACGTAGCTTAGAGCGATTCCACATGTTTGGGTGTGAAAGAGGATCTTTCTTAGCATAAATGTACCCATCTAGATGCGTTGGAATATTTTTTTTGGTCACACAAGTTGCAAAACAAAAGTTGCACCACTTTGCAACTTTACAATGTTTGCATTTGACATTTTTTCTATCAAGTGAAAATAGGACACCATGGGAAAATGATTCCGAGATAAAAAAAACTGAGAGAGGTTATTATAGAGGGATCCAAAGTGATCCCGTAGGCTTAGATGAAGAGTTCTTAAGCATCACGGTTTCCGAGTAATAGCCCGTCAAAAATTTCTTCCCTTTTTCACTTTGGACTTTTAAGGGATTGATTTGGTTGAACATAGCTCAGAGTGATTCCGTGTGTTTGAGTGTGAAAGATGACCATACCTAGCATAAACATACCCATTCAAACACATTGGAACATTCTGTTTGGTCACATGAGTTGAAGAACGAAAGTTGCATCACTTTGCAACTTTATATTGCTTGCAATTGACACTTTTTCCATCAAGTCAAAATTGGACACAATGGAAAATGAATTTGAGATAACAAAAAATGAGAGAGGTTATTGTAGAGGATCCCTACGTGATCCCAATGCCTCAGAAAGAATTCCCATAACTAATAGGTATTCGAGTAACAAGCTGTCAAAGATTGTTTCCCTTTTGCAATTTGGATTGTTAAGAGATTATGTTGCTTGAATTACAAATGTTTGAGGGCAGCAATAAATTTCAATATTTGAGTAAATCTTATTACAAGCATTTATTTCAATAGATTGTATGCTATATTGATATTGATATATAATAATTAGGTTGATTTGTTTTAATAAATGAAGTTTTTATAATAAGTTAGTCAATTGGTGCTAGTTATAATACAGAGAGAATAAAAGAAGAAAAATAATGATTAGTAACCATCAAACATTATTACACTCACTATATTAATAATATGATGTTTACAATAAAATGAGATTTATTTGGCTGTCCTAATTCTTCTGTTTGTGCTACAATTGTCTAATATGCTTTATACACCATTCTGAAACCCAAGTGCTTGTACTTGTAGGCTAATGCATAGCAAGGTATCAAAACACTATAACTCACTCAAATCCTGATGAAATCAAATGATACAAGATGAAAATGAAAGTTAGTTCACTCCTCCATCAATTCCAATGCACAAATGAGCACTTCCAAATTGTACCAAAAAGTACAAGTTGCTGTAGTAGCAAAATTCATTGTGGGAAAATGTAAAAAAATAGTGAATCTTTGCTATTCAATCCTCCAAATGTACATCCAACCCCTATTTCGACCATTACAAAGCATATTTAACCTTTTCCAACCATATCCAATTGACTACAACTAACTTTTAACACTCCTAACTATTCAACTCCCCTTTTACATCCAAAATCCAAAAGTTGCTATGCAACTTTTTTACAATTTTTGCAACTTTACCAAATTGACTCAAAATGACTCCTCCTAACCAAAACCGACCCAAAACATTACAACATAGTCTTAAAGACCTTATTTTAAAACAAAAACATGACCTTAAACATAAATACACTACATACTAAATCCCTTTTACAAAATGAAGGCCCAGGTGCCTTGCACCATATGCATAATGCCTTAGGTACTCCGTTCTCACAAATCTTTTACAATGTCACTCATACATTCAAGATTCTCTTATAATGTCTACATCATAGGTGCTCATGATGAGGTTAACTTCAAATGAATAACTTGATATTCCCTCACTAAGCTTCACACACTCTTTTATAATGGCTTCAAATAAGAATTTAGATTTGTCAAGATCATCAAAATAAGGATGTTGCATTGCCTTTGTGGTTGAGATTCTCTTCGATGGCTCATAAATCAGCATTTTTTGCAAGGAGAGACCAATCAATTTTTTAGTAGTTTATTTACAAATACACAAAGTAAAAGAAGAAAAAGAAAGAGCATCCAAAATGGAAATGAAATGAAAATAGATGGAAGGCACTTACAAACAACAAGTCCACACCATTTGGTTCCAACTCGAGAACAACAAGGAATAAATCTTGATGCTTCCATTGAGGATAGACATGCCAGTCTCTCAACTTAGTCACTCCTGGTCATACATCTTCACTAGGAGTTCCAAGATACCTATTGCACACAACACCTCCCATGAATAGAATAACATGAAATTCAAGATGCTCTTATAATGTCTACATCATAGGTGCTCATGATAAGGTTAACTTCAAATGAAAAACTTGAAATTCCCTCACCAAGCTTCACACACACTTTTATAATGGCTTAAAATCATAATTGAGATTTGTCAAGATCAACAAAAAAAGGATGTTGCATTGCCTTTTTGGCTGAGATTCTCTTGGATGACTCATAAATCAACATTTTCTGCAAGGGGACACCAATCAATTTTTAGTAGGTTACTTACAAATAGGAAAAGTAAAAGAAGATGATAGAATTGGCATCAAAAAAATTAATGTGCATACAAGTATAAATTAATAAGAACCAATGTGCATACTTACAAATTAATCCCACCCCTTCTCCCTCACTCAACTCTCTCTCTCACTCACTCACTCCTTCTATCTCTCTCCCCTCTACCCTTAACCCTTATACCCTCTATCATCTACCCTCTATCTCTCTCCCACTCCCTCCCTCTCTCTCTCTCTCTCAAGTCTCTCCCTCCTACCCCCATCTACCTCTCTCAAATCTCTCGCTAACTCACTCACTCTTATCCCTCTCAAGTTAGGTTGCCAATTTCACCGAATTGACAAGCTAGTGGGCCCACTAGCCTGCCAATTTAGTGAAATTGGGAATGTAGTGGCCTATTTGAAAAAATGGGTTCAAGAAATGGGGTCTCTTGGTGATACATCACTAAGACACCCCATTTATTGGACCTAATTTTTCAAATAGGCCACTACATTTCCAATTTCATCGAATTGGCAAGCTAGTGGGTGAAATTGGTAACCTAACTTGGTCTGTTTGAAAAAATGGGTCCAAGGGGAAGACCCCATTTCTTCAAACAGGACACTACATTTCCAATTTCACCGAATTGGCAAGCTAGTGGGTGAAATTGGCAACCTAGCTTGGCCTATTTGAAAAAATGGGTCCAAGAAATGGGGTCTCCCAGTGATGTAAATTATCGAGAGACCCCATTTCTTAGACCCATTTTTTCAAATAGGCCACTATATTGCCAATTTCATTGAATTGGAAAGCTAGTGGGTGAAATTGGCATCCTAACTTGGCCTGCTTGAAAAAATGAGTCCAAGAAATGGGGTCTCCTAGTGATTTATATCACCGGGAGACCCCATTTCTTGGAACCATTTTTTCAAACAACTGAATTGGCAAGCTAGTGGGTGAAATTGGTATCCTAACTTGGAATATTTTGAAAAAATGGGTCCAAGAAATGGGGTCTCCCAGTGATTTACCCAGGAGACCCTATTTCTTGGACCCATTTTTTCAAACAGGCCACTACATTGCCAATTTCACCAAATTGGCAAGCTAGTGGGTGAAATTGGCAACCTAAACCCTCAAACCTTAAACCCTTATATACTAAACCCTAAACCCTAAACCCTAAACCCTCTACCCTAACCTCTAAACCATCAACCCTAAACCCTTACAACCTAAACCCTTAAACTCTCTACCCTCTACTCTCAACCCAATACCCTAAACCATCAACCCTATAGGTCCTCAACCCTATACCCTCAATTCTCTCTCTCTCTCTCACTCACTCTTATCTCTTTCTCCTCTACCATTAACCCTCTACCCTCTACCCTTAAAACTTAAATCCTCTACCCTCTACCATTAAACCCTTAAACCATCTACCCTAAACCCTAAACCCTCTACCCTAAACCCTTAAACCCTCTACCCTCTACCCTCAACCCACAACCCTTAACCCCTCTACCCTCTACCCTCTATCATCTACCCTCAACCTAATACCCTCTACCCTAATCCCTCAACCCTTAAACCCTCAATCTCTCAACCCTTAAACCCTAAACCCTAAAACCTCAACCCTTAAACCCTCTACCCTCTACCCTCTACCCTCTACCCTCAATCCAATACCCTCTACCCTAATCCCTAAACCCTTAAACTCTTAAATCAAAGAAAAATCTCTACCCTAATCCATTAACCCTCAACCCTTAATCTTTCAACCCTTAAACCCTCAACCCTCTACCCTCTACCATCTACCCTCAACCCTTAAACTCTAATCCCTAAACCCCTATACCCTCTACCCTATACATTGGACCCTCAACCCTAATACCTCAACCCTATACCCTCAATCCTATACCCTCAACCTTAAACCCTCAACCCTCAACCCTTAAAACCTTTTAAACCCTAAACCCCCACCCTCTACCCCATACATTAAACCCTCAACCCTCAATTCTCAACCTCAACTCTTAATCCTTCAGCCCCAATCCTAAACCTCTAAACCCTCAACCCCTATACCTTCTACCCTCAACCTAACTTCAACCATATACCATCAAACCTATACCCTAAACCATCTACCCTTAACCCTTAACATTAAACCCTTTAACCCTAAACCCTTAAACCTTCTACCCTATACCCTCAACAAAATACCCTCTACCCTCAACCATAAAACCTTAAACCCTAATACCATAAACCATCAACCCTATAGGTCCTCCACCCTAATCTGTCAACCCTATACCCTTAACTCGTATCCATTTCTCTCTATCTATACATCTCACCTCTCTCTCTCCCTCCCTCTCTCCTACCCTCTATAGGGCCTAAACCCTATACCCTCAATTCTCAAC